>JAOVYW010050597.1:5137-19778 GCA_025775045.1 Hiodon tergisus
AGTGGGGCCTCAACCGCCCATCATGCCCTGCTTCAGTGGGGCCTCAACCGCCCATCATGCCCTGCTTCAGTGGGGCCTCAACCGCCCATCATGCCCTGCTTCAGTGGGGCCACAACCGCCCATCATGCCCTGCTTCAGTGGGGCCACAACCGCCCATCATGCCCTGCGTTCCCATAGCTCATTCCACTGGTATTCATTACGTTGCCATCTCTTTCCGTTTCTGCAGCGGTTATTCCAGTGTCGCTGGTTTGCTTTCACTATTGTCAAAGCACATGTGGCAATTTGTTCAGTCTATACAGGAGGTCAGCTGTCAGTCTTAGCCAACCTCTTTAGACTCCTAAATAATATAATGTGAAAATTGAGAAATACTGTATGGGGGCATTATTCTCAGACTACATTCTCAGCTAAAAAGACATTTTAATTAAACCTATTACAGCAACTCCATCATGCTTTTGGTGCATTAAGTTGCTTTTAGTATAAACATAGATTGTTTCCATGCATTAGTTTGAAAGGATGAACAAAGTAAAACATTAATGAAGTTGTTGTCTGCATTGGTACATGACGGTTTTATGGCTGAAAAGAATACCAATCTGCTGACTGTATCTATCCATTGTGCCTGCTACATGCTGCTTTTCAAACAGTGGACTTGGATCTGAAAGTGCTAGTATTTCAGCAGGGAATCTGGAAAATGTATTTCCCACCAGGCTTAATGTTTCTTTTAAATAGTTTGTCTGAAAAAATGCACTAGTTTTGGGGAAAATTAGTCATCCTGTGGTTTAGTAAGAATCACAAATTCTTTGATGAGCTGTAATATAAATCTAACGCTGCAAAGCTTCACCCCGTCACATTTGTTCGATTTAAAAAAATGTCTGTCAATAATTTATTTCCCTGCTTTTAGACATTGTAAAACTGCAGAGCCGATGGACTTTGACTACGACCTTGTCATGTTGTAAGAATGCAGCACGCACGCAAAATGTTCGTCTTGGTTTTATCCAGACTTCACCTCGACACTGGTGTTGGGAAAACTCTCCCATTTCAATTGGGATGTATGGGCCCAGCTGTAATCACAGATCACTGCGCATGGGCCTTTTTAAGCCCTGCAGACCAAATGTTGGTTTCTGAGCACCAGAGCCTTGATAGTTTCACTGGCTTCCTAATGGCCTGCACTGCACTTCGTAATTATCATCAGCTGGTACAACATCTGGGGTTGCCTTAGGGTCCCCTCACTCCTGCTAACCCCAATCATTATAAATAGATGTAACTTAAAAAGTGGTTCTAATGCATAATTTCAGGGCAGAGGAAAGGAATCTCAAGAGATGACACAGGAGGCGGAGCCTGTTTGGTGTCCACTCAATAATCAGAGGCGTTTGAGAGTGGCGTTCCATGGGATATGTTGTCTATATGAAAACCTCCGTCTTTCCATTTGAAAGCCATTTTGCCAGAAGGAACTGATTTGCTGGCTTTCCTTGATCTCCTTTTATGATGCTTTTATTTGTTTTAGCCACATCCTTTTCACTGCCTCGCTCAATTAAAAAGATGCTTTGAATTAGGGATGTGTGTGTGGGGGGGGGTGTATTTCTATGGTCTTCGCGTGGTGCCTAGAGTGGTGGGTCCTCGATGTGGTAGGCCACTGCAGGACCCGTGACCACAACACAGATGACGCGCTATTGAGGCACAGGACAGTCAAGACGGAGTTACTGCCGGCAAGTCATTGCTCCAGGTTTTCTATCCTCTCTCAGCCCAATAAATCGGGCGCAGAAGCGAGCCTAGCGGGGGTGGCAGCGACAGCACAAACTGCCAGATTTTTGGGACAAGCTTCATGCATTGTGTTCCAGATTTTTTCCACCGTTGGCTTTTCACTTACTCTCGCCTCTGCGAAACTAAAAAGCCTTCTCCGGTTGCCAATGCTACGCAGTCCATTGAGTCTAGTAAGGCCTTTTATGCAGAGCTGTTGACAGTGTTGCTCTCGGACTGGGCTAATCCGCACGCTGCTCCTCCAGCCTCAGAACAGATGTTCCAGATGCCAGAGGTACTGACACTGATTACTTTGTTTAACACGTGCTACATTCCTTTGTGTTTCAGCCTCTTCATCTTAGGAAGTCGCTAGTTGCCAAGAGGTGTGCCGGAGGCGTCCCTGCACATAAACACAAACGTCAACGGTTGTGACCTGCAGGGTGAAACTGAATAAATATTAAAATCCTGCAGAAAAACTGATCTGATGCAAAAGTGACAATCCTAAACATACAGTATAGTTACTGAACAGGCACCGTTTGTGGAGCGGCTGAAACCCTACCTTTATGACCTAAAGGGAGTATTGGTGACCTAGGTCTTGGTTCTACATAAAATGGTGCACTTAATAATGAGTAAACTGGGATATCCACAAATAACTGGAGTTTAAAAGAGTAATGAGGGAAAAACGGAGAGAGACTTCAAGTCCTCCGAGATTGGTCAGGTTCGTCTCCAATCAACACGGCATGCTGAGCGACCTGGAAATCTAATACTGTGGTTTATAGTACTGTCAAATTCTAAAGGGCTTTATATTTTCCTCTGCGCTGAAGAAAAGAACATAGTTTAACTCTGTGTCAGCATAGATCTTTTCTCACTTTGATCGTGGGGAAATATCAAAGCTTGAGGATTGCACATTAAAAACAGCAGTTAACGACGCTGTGTAGAAAAGGCAGCAGGTTATGTGACAATGACTGGCTGTGTGTAAATATACTTGATGACATTTTTAAGACAAAAAACTTTTAGGACCTCTGGTAGATCAAAATGCAACAGACCAGGCAGCTGGCACAGTGTATGTGTTCATAGGAAGTACCTAGTGGAACACGCTAATTAGAACATGCTAATTAGCAGTGTACTTATAATGAGCTAATAAGACGGGCAGATGGAGCCCCTCACATCACCAGGCAAACGGTGGGCCACTGCAGAACAGGTGGGCAGATGATAGGGGGATATCTGTGACAAGCCGTTGGTCAATTAGTAGTTCTGTCTGCCTTCAAGATGCACCCTGATGTAGACGGGGGTAATGGGAAATGGACACGGGATCAGACTAAAGCCCACATGTGAAAAGCATCGGATGTTACAAAACAAAGACCTCCCTGGCACCACTCTGCCTCATCAAACACTGGGAGAAGAAAGACAATGCATTGTGCCAAGTTTTATGAAAAAGCCCCCGCAGTTTCCCTCCTCCCTTCACAACTGTCCACATTGTGGGCTGCGGAAGTGGCTTACAATGAATAAAAAAAAGGTTCTGATATTGAATTGTTTATGTGGAGCAATATAAATGCATTTGGACCAGGTCAATCTCCTTCTAGCAGCACGGGCAGAACAAAATACACAAGGCAATTAGTAGCGACTCCGGTACATCGGGTTAATTTCTATCTCCTGTTTGTTGGACCGGGCCCCAATCAAAATAATGCACGTTGTTTATGATAGTGGGGGGAAAAAACGCCCCCACGGACTCTTGGCAATGTCACTGACATCATGGCGTGCAGGGATATGCAGTAATCAGAGATTTATCCGACCTCACTGCCAGCTCTCTATTCCAACAACACAACTGATGATAAGTGCAAAGCATGCCGGGGACCAAATAAACTCCAAAGCTTTAACCTTTCATTGTGGGAAAGCGGCACATGAAAACAGAGGCACAGTTTATTTTCCCCTTCTCTTTATTTCTGATCTCTTTAAAAAGACGCCTTGGGAGCAGGTTGTGATGTCTATCACTGAACGTCGTACGGAGTTGTTCGTGGCTAAAAACGATGCTGTGGAGAATTAGAGGTTTTTTCCCGAGATTTCTGACGTTTCACAACCAGTATCGGTTCCCTGGGCTTGCGGCCTTGGAGTCAGCTCTTTGAGGAGACCACAATCCCTTGGAGTGACTTAATGAAAATCAGCCTGAGTCCAGCTGTCTCTTTGTTTTGGGTCCGTCTCTGTCTTGTCAGATGCACGTTGTGATGCAAGAAGCTGAGTCTTGGTGCTAAATTGTAAAAAGAGTCAGAAGAGAGAATTAACACCCGGGGATCCAGAGAGAACGGTGTCACTCTAGTGTTTTTGGTTTTACCACTGGCAGGCAATTTGGTATTTTGAACACTGGTGTTTTTAAGGGCTAGATTGCAGAATAAATGTGTAAATTTGGTTTTCATTCTCTTCTTGTTAGTTTTCAACGCCACAATGGCTTCCAGTTCGTCATTCAGGTAGGTGCTGCACATTTCACTCTCTCCGTGACGCGCTTTATGATGTATGATCCTCGATTAATCGACTCTACAAACTAAACGGATGCCATAATGTTTTTAAATATAAAATTCCATTGCTGCATTAAAACGTTTTTACTCCTTGTACTGGTGGTCCCGTTTAACCCAATCTAGTATTTAGCGTAGTTGGCGTGTGATTGGGACGGTAAATAACAAACTGAGCGCCGTAAATCGAGGACTGTCCGCTCCCTGGACAGCAAAATTACAGAGCGTGTCTGTTTTAATGGGTGTGTATCTCTTTGACTGAAAGAGAGGAAAAATCTCGGGCAAACCCTTGAGGTGCGGGATAGCCGTTTTTTTCACTGGGCAAATGACCTCATGGAAGAGCTAACATCAATGGAGCATGCATTAATTGGTGGAGGATTTTGGCGTAAACACAACTCCATTGAATGTTATAGTGGAAGCAGCTGATTTGGTCAGGGAAGTCAAAAGCCTAGGTTACAAGGCTGGCTTTGAGGAAAGCCAGCCCACATTCTTGCTTTGTGGGAAAGTTAGATTTTTGCCCAATGGCCTCTCTGGTAGAAAACAGGCCACCAAACCCCTGGCCAATACCTTCCTACAACATTCTCATTAAAACACTTCTCTTTTATTTTTTATTTTTTTTGAATAAGAATCGGTGTGGAAGCGCACAAAATGTGGCTAATGAGAGCTATGCTACACTTTTTTTTAGTTGAATTTTAGCTAATTTCGTTAACAGCAGTTTTGTAATGACAAACTTCAAAATCCTTCGAAACCCATATCGTTATCGCGTGGTGTCGTACATAGGTCACTGGAGAGTGGTCTATCCTCCACAGAGCCACCCTGAATGGACACTGAGGACCTGACCTCTAAAACAACACAGCCCGCCCTTCCATACCTCATCCCCTAGGAACCCACCATAGGCCTGGATTACAGTATTGCCGCAGAGTAAATCCATTGAGAACCCGCAAGCTCCTTTGAATGTCGCTTCCTACTTTCAACATTAGTCCTTTGTAGACATCATTCCTTCTGTCCAAATTTAAACCTAAAACACACTGCCTTATAAACGTCCTGAGGATTGTATCAGGAGTAAAACTAGAAGGGAATTTATTTTGTGCAAGCCTGAAATGAATGCTTATTAAATTCATAATGCCATAAGAAAGTAATCCTCTACACACCTTCTGAAACACATGACTACCTTCTGTACTTAGGACCACTGCCTGAAAAGGATAGAAAATGGCTGACTTTCAGAGAGCTCGGAGCGGTTCCCACCCTGTGTCCACCCAAAGGGTCACGGTATGACAAATGGCCTAGGGATTCCCTCGGGCCTGCAGCCAAGCAGGAAACTCCAATTTCTTCCTTTCATCTCGGCAGGGGGTAACTATTAAACATCACTTTCTTCATTGCCTTTTCAACATTACTTAAAATGACTTTTCTCAGGTACTCTGAATCTCAAATGACATTGTTTTACTAGATGCTCCAAAACAGAGTAATGAATTATAATATATAACGGTCATTTTTACCGTTTCATCAATTTATGCTGATGGACATGAAGCATTCCAAGTATTTTTTCCAACAGGGTAAAACAGAAGTTCCCCCTCAGACTTGAGCCTGCAGCCTATTGGTTACAAGATCAGGAATTTGACCACAAATTGCCAGTATAGACATAAGATTGTTGGTTTACTGGTTATCGTCGGTAAATCATTGTGCTGGCTTGGGGCTGAGTAAAGAACTCACAGGTGAGACACACACAGGTCTGGCAGGTACCATAACCTGGGTCCCCAGACTGTGACAGTTCTCGTCAACATTATTGGCACCCTTGAATTTTTTGAACATCATGAACAAAATCTTCATAAATAAATGGAAATGAAACAACTTTGTATCAGAATATTTTAATAGGATGCCCATAGTTATTTAACAAAACAAGATGCCTTTTCAATTTGCATGTAGTGATTTCAAAGAAGAAACATGACCTGGACAGCATTAAAGGCACCCTTCCCTAATATTTGGTTGCACAACCTTTGGCAACAATGACAGCCTCCAAATTTTTCCCAACCCTCAAAGACTTCTCTCATCGATTTCCCTCTTTCCACCACGTCCCTGGAGGTTCTTGACAGTTCCACGAGTAGCAAACTTCTTAACAACATTGCGAACTGTAGAAACAGGGATGCCAAGGTCTTTGGAGATGACCTTGTATCTTTAAGAAATTACTGTGTTTGGTGATAATAGCATTTCTAATACTCTCAGACAGCTCTCTTCACCATTGTGAAAAGGGAACCGGGAATAAAAGTGGCTTTTTTTAAGCATGAAAGCCATTGTTCTTTGGTTAATTCAAGTCATACGAGCACTGACAATTTATCACAGGTGAGTCTGATTTATAATTTACCACAGATGAGTCTAATCTAGTTCTTTTTTTCAAACGGATTTGTATTCCTCAAAAGGGTGCAAATGTCATGGCAATGTTTCTGTTTTTTATACTTTTTCCTCCCATTTCTTTTTTAAAATCGTTATTGTTTCATCCTGGTCTGCTCTGTATCAAACACGTGAGCGTATAGAGACCAAAGCTGTTTCACTACACACTTTTTTTCAGGAGATATTGAACACGGTGTTCTTAAAATTCTGGGGTGCCAATAATGTTGACCATAACTGTATGAATGTTACCTGGCCTTTAGGCAATACTTCTGGAATCAATCTTTTCTCATCCATAAGTGATGTTTTGGTGGGTCACTCATTGTCACTCATTGTCAGAGAAACAACCCCTGCTTAGTGAGTCTGTACCTCCTCAAAATGCCCATTTAGAGTTTTCTTCACCGTCTAAAAATATTTCTAAATGTTTCAAACACAGTGGACTGCTGTTTCATAACATAATAATTCCAAGGACAGCTGGTCCCAACACCCTAACGTCACTTCCACTATAACAACTCCCTCAACTCCATAGGGTATAAATTAAACAAAAGAAAAGAAAGAAAAGAAAGAAAAGAAAAGAAAAATGTTATTAAAATAAATAAAATATGAATCAAGAATAGGTATCCAATCAAAATAAGATGTATCCAGTTCTTACCAATTGAAGGTGAAGCATAACCTGATTAACTGGGTGGGCAGGTTCCAACACTAAACAAGACAAGAAGGCCAGGTTTTAGGTTGATTGGACAAACAGAGTCCCTCTGGTGGGACGCCTATGTGTCTGTGTCTTTTTTAATACCTTGTCACTCGTGAGAATGGTGTTGGATGGCCTGGTGCAGCCTCTTCTCAAAATTATTTATTTACCTTAAACTTTACATTGATGGTCATACCCAATTGTACATATTTCACTTGTTAATATTTAGCAAAAGGAGATTAGTTAACCTGTATGCAGGCCAGTAAATATTATTAAATTGTGGACGATTCTGTAAATAAAAAATAAAGGTTAAAAAAAACAATATATATACACAAATATATAATACACCAAACACCCATTAATGTAAAACGGCTGAAACAGCAAGTGTGAAAAACTGCTGGCTTACAAGAAGGTTCAGGTGTGACTTCAGGACCAGGGTTTAGGTTTAAGACATTAGAAGTTAGAAGACACCTAATGATATAGGCTAAACAAAACAAAGAGGCTTTGGGTCTGACCTAGTCTGGAAATTAGCCTGGCCTGAGCAGGTCATGTAATTAAGTTATCAAGCACATCACTCCACAAAGTACAAAAAAAATTACTGCCAATACTGTGCATTATCTGAACCGCATGCCTTATGTACCACCTTATGTAGCAAGACGTGTGTGCTGCAAACTTTTAAAGGGCAGCTTCTCAGGAAAAAAAAGTAGGAACTTGTGGGAGCTGTGCCGCATTTTACAGCTAACACTTTCCCTGCATACATTTTCAAAAAATGAATGTCATTAAGCCGTTTTGGTTTTCCGATTAAAGCGCAGAAAGCGCAGTTTATTGGTAAATTAGACCCCAAAACTGCCTGCTGCGTTATCCAGTTAATCATTTCAATATAGTCTTCGCACGCTGCATGAAAGGAGGGTCCTGCCGCTGTGATTCAGACACGTAAGACACAAAAAATGAAAAATTGGCAGCACTTTCTCCATCTTAATCGTTCCCCTTAAACCTCGCCTTCCTGTTAAACTGACCTTATCCCGCTACAGACGGAAGATATTGTTTTACTTGGGCCGTAAAATTTTTAAATTTGACTTCTTAACAACAATCCTTTGACAGGACCTGAGCAAGATGTTGGCCTTTTATTTATACAAGCTGAATTTAATTTAATCTCAACGTCAACCATCCGAAAATGCACGTGTATGTGTTTATGCAACACACACGCATTGAAACAAAGCACCTTCGATATGAGATCATTCAAACCCAAAGCTATTGTAATCACGAGAGTCTAAAATGTTTGAAGTTAGAGAAAATATCACCCTTTGGAAAGTAGAGGCTGAACTTCAAAGACTAATTAACTGGAAAAATGCAGACATTTTTCATGTTTAATCACAGATAAATAAATTATCTGACACACAAACACACACTACCAGACTTCACAGTTTTTAATTAAGAAAAAAATATATTTAAACCACGAAAGCAGCATATTTGCTTCTATTTATTTATGTATTTGTTGCTTCTACTTTTGCTGTGTGCAAATAAAAGCTGTGGTACGACTGTGGTTATTTTAGTTACCAACAATTAGGCAAATGTTAAATTAAAAAAGGACATACAAATGTATAAACATTTTGTCCGCTCCACATATATGGCTGCATCATAAACGAAATCAAATTATTCAACCATTTGTGAGAACAAACGTGTTTGAAACTTCATTGAACTGTGTGGCTACTATGAAAAACAAGTATTCCTTTAGAAACAACAAATAAGAGGGAAATACGAAAGATTTATTAAATAATTTTTGATTAAATAACGGTGGAAAACTTCTGCACTTGTCGAATTTACAGTTAATCTAACATTGTTATTTAACAAAGAGGAAATTGACCGCTTTCAATAAATATACTGTGGGCTGGACCACATCAAACCCTTATCGCTGGCGCGACGGTGAAATTGCGATCAACATCGCAATTTATTCACCAAGGTACCAAATCTAACTCTTCTTACCGCAATGGGGCGGGCACGGGTTTCGCTTGTTTTGAAACTAAACTTACAGGGCGGTAGCCAGGAGTTGTTGACCAATTCCATCTTACGTTGCTGAATGTTAATTGGAATTTAAGGCTGTGTGTGTTTGATTCGTGTATTTCTTACGCCGTTTTTTCCCAGGAATTTTGTTTGTTATTCAATTATAATGTGCGCGTACAACATTTAAGTCGGCTAAATAAATATATATGACACAAACGTTAACATATAACTTCACACCAGAAAACAACGATTTACACCACCTTACATGCCAGCGAGAGGGGAAGACTACCGGTAATAATTACAATAATTTATATATGCGGACCAGAGCATGTATTGTTGGAAATATTTCAGTTTACCTTTTTCGCGGGCGGGATACCTTCTAGGGTTTCCCTGCTGCAGTTCGTTGGTTCATTCTCGTGTGTGCTTGTATCACGGTTTGCTTGCAGAAGCCAAACTGCATTGCCCGTTTCTCATTTTAATCGGAGCGGGATGTCGTGAACCTAGTCTGGGGTAATACAAGTAGTTATGATTAATGCTATAGAAGTGATGGTTCCGGTCCCACCGTTGGTCAGTTTGCATTTGAGTTGGGTTGCAACGCGACAATGAAACACATCTCCCAAATAATACGCCGTTCGTTATTTTTAATTTAATTTTAGAATATTTCAACGGTTACAGTATAGTAAACGTTAATAATAGGGACTACTTTATTTGACGGAATGACCTGTTGACTAATAATTAAAACTTCCAAAACGAATTATGAATACTCTTTTTCTTTGCTTTATGAGTTCTTCTCCCGTTCGATCCAGTAAGTACCGCCGTTACATTTGCGCTCTTGCTTCTATAACTATGAGGTGACCATATCGAGCTACGAAAAGCTGACGGTTCAGGACAAATATATACATTTCTAGCGCTGCAGCCGCCCAAGTTCACCACTGGCTGAAAAAATGCAAGTTAAATTCATAATAAATATGTGATGGCTTAACGACTTCTCAGTTGGTGATTAAATAAGATATATGGGGGTTATCGCTTGCAATCTTCAGATTTAAGCAGGCGAGAACAGTCCAGTCCCCCGTCTCCACCCATACCAGATAGACCTCTTTTTGTCCCACGTGATTTTGCCCGATGTTTTTCTTTTGTTTTAATCCAGAGAAACTCTAGGCGGCCTCGATTGCTGCGTGATGGCTTTAATTTGGTCGGGCCCTGTGTAATATGCACTTTGCCCCACACTGGTCCCCACATGGATATACCCTGGCCTGGAGCAAACTAACTGCCTAAAACTTAATTTCGGCCAAAGAAGCTGCACTACTAAATGTCACAGAAAATGCAGCTCACAAAAAGTGCCAGCACGTTGTTTAGGTTGTTAGTCTCAAGTTTGTTTATTTTTTAAACGTTGTCGTTCGCACGAGTTTGGATATAAGTAAGTCTGTTTGCGTGTGTTCGTTGGAAATTGCAGACGTGATCGCATTACATGTGCACGGTAAGATTCTTGGGAACAGATGCTGAGGTAAGCTAGGAATCAGTTTAGATAAATGATATGCACAGCATGCTCGACACGAAGATACTGCCATCTAGAGCCCTAGATAAGACAGAACTGAGCTTCCCCACACCAGTACACAAAGGTGAAACAAGGTAGTTTCTTTGGCACAAAAATGCAGACAGCCCTAGAGCCTAAAATATTATAGTATACAGAACTCTGCAAGCATGATTATTTTCACACACAGAAAAAAATACACAGGAACCCCAGAGCATAAATTCACAAAGAGTGACAGTCAGGTGGGCTTAAAAAATATTACAGCAAACTGGACAAAACCGCACAGGACTCTGTAATCCGTTTTCACCAGGGACTGCTCTTGTGTGGCACTGAAGGCAACCCAGCCCACAGAAACTCTTAAAACGGTTGCCTTTAGGGAGAACTGGAAGGACAGAGCCCAAAAGCCACCTGGAGACCTCCCCTCCACAATTACAGAATAAAGGGAAAAGATTAATCTACTGTAATACACACCAGAAAACAAGGCTTGGGCAGCGTTGATGCTTCACAGGGTATTTCAAGACGCTCTTTAGCAGGAGGTAAAACAATGGAGAAGTCAGTGAATGAGTAAGAATGGTATGTTAACCCAGCGTTCCCTCCTGTAGCCTGTGACAGACTGAGCCAGATGCCTCATCTCTGTCAGATTCCACTTGTGTGCCAATGGCAGCGCCATAACGTTTCCCAGACTTTGCTTTTTCCACCGTTTGTGGTTTCCACGAGGTGTGGTTTCAGCGCCCCAAAAACCAGACACCACGTTTGTTCAAACTTGCACAGAAGAAAAACTATCCTAGGACTGATGCGGTTTTCAGTTTTATATGGGGATTTTCAGATCTCTTCGCTTACTCGAGAGAACAGCAAATAATATCAGAACGGACATTTGGCTTCTAATGGCGCAGTAATTTTTCTGTCAGCAGCTCCCGGACTCAGGCTGGACTTATCAAACTTAATGTTTATCATGTTAATAAATAACATCCATCATTCTGGTCTAATTTCCTTAACCAAAATCCTCAGGAAGATCTAATCACTATTGCCTAAGTTAAGGATTAAGAGGTGGGTATTGTTTCCAGATGAGCCAATGTCAGTGCTTACCCCACAAAGAAAAACAGGTCACAGCACTGCTCATACATACATGGCCACAGCAGTTGCTTGTTGTTTACACAAAAACATTTTTAAACAATGAGCGAAATCGTATGATTTGATTTCTTTTTTATTCCTTATTTAACGTGAGGGAGGAAGCAGTCGTTTCTATTATATCCATAGACACCTTCACTGATTAGCAAGGCACACATTAGCATTAAAGGAACGGTACAACTGTCAGTTTATACTTACACCAATTGTTATTCATCAATTCCAAAAGATGGGGAAAAGAAGGCAGAATGTGCATTTTACGCCAGCAGAGAACACAGCGGGAAACAACCAGGGACAATGATAATGTAAAAAACATTTTTTCAAAACATCTTACTGACAAACTGATGAGTCACTGTCAGTCTGTATTATGTAAATATGATATCAAAGCATGAGCATCTTTAAAAAGCTGCTAGCATATTTATTATACTTCATAGAATATCCTACCTTACAAATGTAAACGATAATATCTGGCTAACTCAAAACCAAATTCATGTTCTATCTCTTGAATCTTCATAAGGATTTGCTTTCTGTTGACAGAGCAGATTTCACGCAGAACCATCCACTGGAAGTCAGTGAGATTGAGATCTTCCTACCATGCGCTTTAGTTTTCCCAACTCAAGTGGCAGCGTGTCCCTTCCAAACAAATCCAGCCCGATTCCGCCCCTTTCCACGTTCTGCGCTCTCCACTAATGTAAACAGCACTCAAAGCAGAAGCCTAGCATGTTCACAGGACAACAGTGTGGGAAGGACCTCACGCCGGAGGACCAGTCTTTACACCAGGTGGAGTGGCTGAAGGAGGACATGGAAGTCCACGCCAGCACAGAAGCAGCGGGGGGGGAGAGGGTCTTTATCAGTCTTCATGGAGCAGGAACAGCTTGATGGCATCAGGCAGGGGGAGAGAGGGGATGTCCTTCAGGCGACGCTTTCCCATGGTCCTCCGGATGCCCACACGACACAGGTGGCTTAGTTTCCTGGGACATCCTGAGGGGGTCACCGAGAGGCAAGAGTCCAAACAAACGTGAAATTCACTCTGCCAATTTTACCAAGCTTCAATTCCTAAAGCATTTGAATTAAGGTATATAGACAACACATTTCAAAATCATTAACTGCCTAATTTGAGGAGAGTGGAAAATTATAGGTCTTATAGGTCTCTCCAGCAAATGTGCGGCCCACTTACGCCTGGCTTCCTGGAAGACGCGCAGGGCCTCGGGGTGGACCCTCACCCGTCCCATAGCGTCCACGTCAGGCTCCTCCCAGGGCACCAGGCTGAGGTCGGCACCGTGGTCCAGTAGTAGGGTGACGAAGACCGGGTCGCAGCCATGTCTGAGCACAGCATCCAGCAGGCAGGAGGCCAGACCCCGGCTCAGGGCCGCACGGCTCACTGGGCCGCCGTAGTTGTAGTTGGGGTTGGCACCGGCCTGCAAAAGCAGGCGGAAGCAGTGCAGATGGTGGTAGGCGGCGCTGATGTACAGTGGGCACACCACCAGGGTGGAGAGAGTTCGGGCACCGAACAAGGGCCTGGGCCCCAACTGGTGGTCCACATCCACATCCGCGTTGAACCTGGGGAAAGGACAAAGCGGAGGGACCGGACCTCATAGGATGACATAGACTTGCAGCTACTGGTCCACATCTGCAATGGCGTTGAACCGGGTGGAATTTAGTTTAAGGACCAGACCAGACCTCACAATGGGTGGCGCTGCGGGTTAAGTTACTGGAACAGCCATGTGGGAACAACCAGAAGGATTTACCACGAGAGGGAAGCCCAGTTAGCCACAGTAAGCAAATTGAGCAGTACCGTTTGTTTCTGAAGCGCTTCCTCTCTTAGGAATCACAAAAACCGAGCACCATCCTACTCCCGTAATAATCCATTCCTGGCAGGTCGAACAGGATCGCACGTCCCCTCACCTGATGAGTTCCCTCAGGATGTCCACCCGGCCCACCCGGGCAGCGTGATACACGGGCGTGCTGCGGTGGTGCCGGCTGCCATTGGGGTCGGCGCCGGCCTCCAGGAGTATCCTGGCGCAGTCCAGGTGCCCGTTGACCACTGCCACATAGAGGGCCGTCTGCCCCTTCACGTCCACCAGGTCCACCTCCGCGCCCTGGCCAATCAGAAAGTCCACACATTCCCCGTGGCCAGCGGTGGCGGCGATGCGGAGTGGTGTGCAAGGCAACCAACCGCAGCACCACACCGACTTCTCGTTGATGCGTCTGCGCTCGCAGGGGACGGGGGAAGGAAGAAGAGGGTTACCCTCATTCAGCAACTTGTCTCAGAGCAAGGGACAAGAGTGGCAGTGTTTTTATCCTTACGTCACTGTGCCTTTGTCCCATACACTATTTTAAAAAAAACCCGGGTGCATGCAGTGGCTTGGGCAGAGACATGCGGCAGGGGGAGCTGAAGGCTGAGTGCCTGCCCTGAGTCGGGCGCGGACGCCTCACTCCTCACTGTTTGAAGCTGTCCTGCTGCAGAAGGTTCCGGAGGGTGTCCAGGTCCCCGACGTAGGCGGCGTTGTGCAAACGCATGTCCTCGCACTGCTCCAGGGGCTTGTCGCAGAACTGCTCCTCTAGCCACTCCTTCAGATTGCGTCCTGCGCGGAGTCAGGGATGGGGCGTGTAGCGCAACCGTCAGCGCGTGCTAATCCGTTGGTCATCTGCCGATTTTTTATTTATTTATTTATT
>JAOVYW010050608.1:0-32106 GCA_025775045.1 Hiodon tergisus
ACCATTGTCCTTGAAAATTGAAATGTGGAAATAATCCATTAATAGAGATCCATATTGAAATTATTCAATTACTTAAAAACAAACAAATGAAATAATGCCTGAGAAGATAAATTAGTCCATGCTTCAAAATCTCATGTAAAACGATCAAGTCAAATTATAAAGGCACACCGTAGCACGCTGACGTGCTTGGCTTGGAAATAATCAGAAAACAACACTTCCGGGTTCTCCGGCTTTCTTGCCGGTCCTTTATTTAGCCACTTGTAAATAAACCCAAACACTCTTCAGGGATCCCCCTCACAGGTTTACCCCAAACAAAACAAATAAAAATAACAAAACAACGAAAACCAGCAGATAACTTTCAATTATGAACACGCAGTCTCCGTTCGCCCTTCTTTTGGCCTCTCCTGGCTGTGACGACGTTCTCTCGCCCAGCTTCTCTCCCGACTTCCAGCACCTACTGAGGGATCACAGGCTGTTCAATTATGTTCATAATTACCACAATCCTCAGCCGGAGCTGGTGGGCGTGCCCGGACCTCTCCTGAACGTGTTCTTGAGATGGACACGTTGCACACAGCTCCCCCACCAGAACGATCCAAAGGCTCGTTCAGCACACAGCCCCCCCCAGCCGGGAGAGGAAGTCAGCCGCGGCGTTCTGAGCCCCTGGCTGGTGAACCACCCGGTACCGAAAAGGCTGCAGGGGCGAGATACCACCGGGTGATTCGATAATTGGTGTCCTTCATCCAGAGCAGCCACTGGAGGAGAGCATGGTCTCAAGAGAAACCCAGGGGATAGAACTGCAGGGTCAGGACAGCCCACTTGATGGCAAGACACTCCCGTTCAATGGTGCTGAACCGACCCTCCCTGAGAGTGAGCTTCCAGCTGATATAGACGACAGGATGCTCCACCCCATCAACCCCTCCACGTGAGGAAGGCCCCTCTCCCAGGTCGTCCTCTGGCTCCCCGGCAGCGACCAGCGGCGCCCTCACCCACCTCATCCGTTTTCCCCGAGTCCTACCTGCATGGACCACCCTCAAAAGTGCACTAAAGCCCACCCAATCATGACCTAGAACCAGCGGGTAGGGGCTGCAGGGTCTAACCCCGGCCACCAGGTTATGCTTCTGGCCCCTCAGAAAAGACACCTGGGCTATCGGATAATAATGCACGTCACCGTGCACACAGTGGATCCCCACGTCCTTGCCCTTAACCAATGCCTCGGGCGGAACCAGACGCTGATGCACTAGGAAGCGATAACACCCTGAGTCCAGGAGTGCCCGGACAGTATCTCCCTGTACACTCACTGGTACCAGATACTTGTCCGCCATGTCGGGTAAGGAGCGGCCGGAAGAGGGCTGGAGAGGTTGACCTCCACGAGAGGGCACTCCCGCCTGAGGTGGCCCGCCTGTCCACACTTCCAGCAGGTGACCCTTAAGATTCAGTTCAAGTTCAATTCCACTCGTGTTCAAGTTCAAATCCAATCGGTTTGAAGAGAAATAATCCCAACACTCCTACAGCTCTTGCAGCGAGTTTACCAACAGTTCAGCTGTATCCAGCAGATTTTCCCTGGCACGATGAAGCTGAGTCGTCTCTATAAACTTTGTCCATGGGTTTGGCTCGCCATCCTGTATCCCACGTTCGTGTGTGTATCGTCCTCCACACACGGCAGAGGAATTTCCTTCGAAGTCTAACTTCAAACAAAAATACAGACAAGCCCTTGTCTTCATAGATGATCTGATAGTTTTCGCCAAGATTCCTAAATTTAGTTCTCCCATGCAACGCTCCATTGATGATTGATCCAGAGATGTTTACGCACAGCTTCGATGTCCTGTGGGTGCATAAGTCTTGCTTTGTGCCCAAATGCTGTTTTGTCACAGAGTTTTATGTGATGTATTATTTTGTTAGTGCGCCCAAAGTCCAGATCGTGCTGTGCGAACACTTCTGGCATGGCGTTCAATTTCTCAGTTATTCTTTCTTTCCATTCATTGGGTATTGGAGAGTTTCTGAAATCAAAGTCCATTTTTGGTTTTTGGTCAGGTTAAGTTAGAGTATCTGAGTTTCCAGTGGTGGTGGGCTGGAGACTTCGAATAGCATTCACATCAGCTTTCACAGGGGGGGGTGATATCATGGTCTGACTCGTTCTTGAAGATCACTGGTATGTGGTGAGGCAGTTTTGGGGGAAGGCTTGCTAAGCCATTTGTCACCATTATGCCACCTGGTAGGGAAGAGATTTTTGGTGGTTCAACCACTACCCACTTTCAAGCATTGGGTGTCCTGCAATTGACCACTCCTTCCACAACTTTGGTTTGACCTGGGCCAATAACCTCAGGGTCTTTGCTGAACAGTCTTACAAATCCAAGGCTGGAGTCAACTTTTTGCCTCTGTTGCATTCCAAGGGTTTGGAAGACAACTCTATACCCATAGGGCAGTGACAGGGAGTTCTGATGTGCAGATTTTGAGTACTGCTCATTAAGGATGTCTAGAGGGTTGAGCGCATGTCAGGCACAATCAGGGCTGAGGTGGGCACTTTAATATCTATGCCAAGAGAATTCTTGGGGAATGTGATATTTACTCCAATATAGTCCAGGTAGGGGACATCTTAGCCGTTAGCGGCTTCCACTTCAAGCAAGCTATTCAGAGGTTCAATAGGTAAATATGACAGGTTCTGCTCGTAGAATGAGTTTGGGATTGTTGCCACTTGTGACCCTGTGTCTAACGAGCAATTACAGTCTTTCTCTGCTATGGTCACTTGTGCAGTGTTTTTAGCTCTGATGAGTCCTTGTGGTAGGGTCGCTGCCCTTTGCTTTGAGATTGAGCATCTTCATGAGGCACACCATCTCTTTTTTGGAACACTTTTCCTATGGTTCAGAACCCATTTGCCCCTCAGTGGGGACTGATCTTAGTTTAACTGATCAGATGTGAGATTTTTCATTTCCCATTCCAACTGCTTCTCTCCTAACAGCTTCCTTTTTGAGGCTACAAAAGAGGGGTTGGGTTCAGCTTCACATTGAGGCTTTATGTGTCCGTCCTCATCACATCTAAAACAGTACCGGGTTTTGGTTTGATACTGTGGTTTTTGTCGTGGCTGTTAGGATGGGCTTTTTGTGGCCTTGCACTCCCAGCTGAGGACTTGGTAGTGGCAGCTTTGGGAGGTGCTTCCTTTGATTGAGTTCTGTTGTCTTTTTGTATGATTTCTAAAAGCTGGGATTGCAGATCAGCTATTTGTCTTTTCAGGTCTTGTATTCAAGATTTAGATTAATTGTTTCTCTGTGCTGATGTGTTGTATTCTTCATCGCTCTGAGCACAGACACCTTGGAAGTGTGAGGACACCTTCTGCCTTGAGGCACCAAAGTACTGCTTCATGCGACATGCTTTGGAGTTACATTTGTCCTCTTCTGTGCGGAGTAGCAAAAGCAGCTCTACAAAGGTAGATGGGCTCTGTTTCCTTTGTTCCAGCTTCAGTTCAGATATCAGAGTGTTGTATGCATGCATTGGATATGCATTGGAACTCCATGTCTCATAATCCACTGTTCGGATTGTTTGGACGGGGATCTCGTCCAAAGAAGGGTCGACGTCTTAATGAAGTAGCTGCTTGTGTTGTAGGATCTTCATGTTTGACTATATGTTCAACAACAACTTTCTGCAGTTCAGGTGGGTAGAGTCTTGTAAGGTTCAGAGCAGGTTGTGTTTTTCCTTGGGGGGTTTGTGGAGATGATGCTGGATTAAACTCAGGGGTATGAACATATTGTGGGGGAGGAGCACTTGACTCAGGGCTCACCTGTGCTGCAGCTTCAAACTTGCAATATTCTCCATCACCATCTAAGGTAGTTTCTGGGTCTTTCTCTTGGTTCCCTGAATCTTCTTGATTAACAGTCTCTCTGATGCGAGAGAGCTCTTCTCTCAGTACATCCGCAAAATCCTTGCCACTCTGCTTTGCAATCTCCTTAAATTCTGAGAGATACGCTTGTGTGGCTGATTGGCTGACTTCAGGTGTGTATACACTTGCTAAGGCCTTGATATGGTAAATAACGTCTATCTGAGTTTTACTGGCAAGCTTGTATGTTAGTATGGATGAGAGTGACTGCAGAGCTGTGCCATATGTAAACTCTATAATAACCTGCAGACGTAGTTCAGACTGGAGCAAGTCTACTGGTATTCTTCTCTGAATGGACCCATACTGCTTTAAGAAGTCATAAAGGTCTTCATCAGCCTCTGTGTCTTTTAAGCCACTAACAAGGACTGAGTTTGAAATTTTAACACGCGACGTCTGAATCACCTCCATTATGAATCAATGTTGCTATCTGTTCTCCGGTTGTCAGTCTATACTTGCCTATACCACTCCTCCTCAATTTATGCTATTGGACCAGTTCTAGGTTCAGATGGAGTGGAGGCAACAATATAAAATTAAACCAGAGACTCGGTGCTTTAAATACAAAAGTTGGCAGTTTACTGAAGGTTAAACACAGACAATATGTATAACAAACATCAGAACCAGTGAGTAGTCCTACAGGTAACAAAACGTTAAGTAAAACTCCACTTCCCTTTTTTTTCCCCCTTCCCTTTTCTCCCTCACCTAGGTTACAAATGATTTGGTTTAGACAGCTTTTTATGCTATACCAGTCTGTAAGTAACTATCTTATTTTAGGTAAGTCGGTTATACCTATTTGGTCTTTATGTCTTGAGTTAACTCCTCTTTTCCTTCCCTTCACAGGTAAGAAAACAATTTCGCAATTTCAAGATCAAAATCAAGTGAAACACTCTTGACCCTTTAATCATAATGTTCGCAAATATGAAAACAGAGCACAATATAAAGTGACCCTTTAGATTCAGTTCAAGTTCAGTTCCACTTATATGTTCAAGTTAAAATAAAATTGGTTTAGCTCAAAGAGAAATAATCCCAACACTCCTACAGCTCTTGCAGCAAGTTTACCAACAGTTCAGCCGTATGCAGCAGATTTTTCCCTGGCATGATGAAAGCTGAGTCGTCTCTTTAAACTTTGTCCATGGGTTTGGCTCGCCATCCTGTACGTTTGTGTGTGTATCGTCCTCCACACACGGCAGAGGCATCTCCTTCGAAGTCCAACTTAAAACAAAAATACAGGGAAAAAAACCTGACATGTACAGTTAATGAAATAAATAAATAATTCTAAATGTACAAATAAATTACATAAGCTTTTATAATCACTGCGAAACATTACTGCTACATTACTGAAGATGCTTAACTAGGCTTTAAAATGGCAACGAAGCTGTACTTTTCTCTTGCTGTCAGGCTATTAATCACACTTCTCTTTCTTTTACATGAAATAAAACGTACATTTATCAACTTAACACATTATACATTCATACTTTGCTTCCTTAATCAACCAAAAGATGTTAACTGGTAAACAGCACATTTATGGCTTACTCCACAGTTACATTGTTAGCTCTCTGCTAGCGTTTATAACATTACAAGCTACATCGATAAAAGAGTGGAAACTCACCAAAACCGTTGTGGTTTAATCGTATATCATCCTCATGGTATATCATACCAGGTAGGTGTTGCTTCTGAGCTTCTAAATCAACTCTTTATAAAAGTATTCTGTGCAGAAACACAATCACATCGATATTTGCATATCTACGAACCAATTTTAGTTTTTTTCACATGAAGTGGATTGACTATACATCTAAAATAATATATAATATTATATAATATGACTGTATACTGTATTGTACCAGGGGTAAGGCTACAGGTTCCAGTAATTCTCCATTATGCTACAGGAGGCTGAGACATTCCAATTGTGTTTGACTACTTGTGTGACAGTTTAAAAAGGAAAGCATTGGAAGTAGGCTGATAAGAAGGAAGTGAAGTATTTTGGAATTATGTATACCATCTAGGTTCCTGGCATTACTGAACATGATGGTCCAGATTCAAAAATAGTAATGTAATTTGTAATCGCCAACTGTGCTAATACATCTTGGCTTGTCACCATGAATCCCTCAAATTCACACAGGGAGGGAGTCTCTTTCAATCCTAGCCACTTGTCCCCTTTTACACTCTACAGGCTACAGAGCTTGAAGTGGTTCAGCAGCGATTGGAGGAGAGCCATGTCCCTCTCGATGACACGGCAAGCCCAAGAAGCTAATAAGAGTTGCTTGTTAGCAACAAACCCTAGTGAATTACTCACCCCAGCCTCGGTGGTACTCTGCCAATTGTATGCCAACGCTGCACTCTCCCAGTCACAATCGGAAAATGCCACGAGCTGGATTTAAACAGTCTGTGCTCGGGCTTTCATCGACTGAGCTATTTTAGAGGCACAGCGTAATCATTTTTATTTTTATCTTTACACAGGTTGGTGCAGTTTCATATCCAAAGCCTCATATATCTATATTCAATTAAAACCCATAAAGGGCATTTGAATGATATATATGAATGATATAAAATGTCTTATATACAAAATAATCTTGGTATTTCTTTAGAATATAGATAACAGCGCTCTAGAATATAGCAACATAAAAATTAAGCATTCCCCAGTGATCTTGATGCCAACTGAGGAGACAACTTTGTGACAAAGCCTGAAAATACCTTAAAATATGAAAATTCAACTTTAACAGACATTGATGACTGTGTGTTAGATGCCTGTGTCTGCATGTGTCTGAGGCGTCTAGGAAAAAGGGTCAGTCTGTATCAACAAACAAAATGGCTGCATAATTGGAAATGTCCAAGACACCATGCATGCTGTGGGTGCTCCTTCTGCATGTTGCCCAGAGACTCTAATTACTGTAGCTTCAGGAGGAAGGGGGGGGGGGGAAACAGGGAAGATCTTGTGCTGTACGATTCTGTCAACTGTCGGGTCATTCTCTCTGTAGCCCGCCAAGCAGGCCCAGAATCCCCGGAGTGAGTTGGGAAAGCTCCCGGGACTGGTCATATCAACAAATCCTAATCAAAAGGAGGAAATTGTCAGCTGTCATACATTGTTTATAATCTTTGGTACCCCTTACCCTTACCTCCAATACCTCCCACCTTTTACAAACATGCAAAAAATCTGTCAAAACACTTCTGCCTCAAATATCTTCTAAAATTTTAATTGAAAAAGAAATATTTTAAAATACTAATCCTTTGAGAATTGCAGTGGGCAGAAACTAATATTAACTTTTAATAATATTAACATTTCTGATGCTGTTTTATTCTCCCTGTTCATCCATGTTGGCCTTCACAACATCCATGCTTTGCCATTTCAAGGGTAGGATTCTCATGAGTGTAACCTACAAAAACAATCTTCTACTAGCCAGTGACATGCTCTGGTCTGTTTCCGGTGAAGAATAACTCTTTTGAGTTTATTGAATCAGATCAAGCCAAGAAATTCCATTGTATTGTGTTCACTTTCCTTTAAGAAAATCTAGAACTTGCCCCTGTTCAGAAAAGACTTGAAGGAGGTGCACCTTTGATCACCTGACTGTTACTAAGCAGCTTTAAAAGGTTTTAAAGACCTTAAAATGTATAAAACAGACAGATTGAGTGCATGAAAAACCTAAAGTTCACGGGCAGGTTAAACGTAAAATTTAAGTATATTTCTGCATAATATGTATCCGGTTAGCAAATAACTGGTGTCCAAAAATGACTAAATGAGAATATATTAAGAAATATTTAACCCCTCACACCTGGAATAATACAGAGCCACAATCTGCTACTTATTCCTAATACGCTGCTTAAAAAAAGACCTAAAAAATGAGAAACCAACAAAGGTTGCCTAAGGCTTGGACATTTCCTTTAATTCTGGAAGAACAACAAAAGACAGAATATGATGAATCTTTTCCAGGAGAACATGAAGTATTGAGGAAAAGCTGAATAGCAATAAAATGTTTCATAAAAAGTATTCTCCGGAGGGCCGTTTGTCACTCCCTCTTTTTTAATCGCTGTTATTTTAATAACAGGGTACAAAAAAGTGTCTATTTCTTTCTCTTGTGTTTTTCTTTGTGTCTGGGCTTAAGAAACATTTGTCTCTATGTTGTTGTTAAAACTAAGATTATCAATGTCATTGCATTTTCTTTTCTCAAACATCACAAAGATAGGGTTCACCTTTGTCTTGCAATGACAATAATTGTTATTTGTCTTTTTTGTGTTTTGCTGTTTTATTTGGGGCAATTTTTGTGATAGCTTTAACATTGGTAATTAAGCATCTTGATAGCGTGGGCCGTTTACCTGCAATTATACCATTATAATAAGCATTAGTAGATGGGGAAAAAATAGGAGAGAAGAGATTAGTGAGAATCAGCCAAGCATCGGCATTTTAATCGACCCATAAATACTGTTAATTAAGCTCAGACAAATTACTATTCTTACTGAAAATCTCCCACATGTCCACCATGCCATGTCATTTGCAATAAAGTGAAATATTTTTAGTGAGTGTCCTGATTTAATAATAATTCAGTTATTTCTTGGAAAATAATAATATATAATAATAATAAAAAAACAAAAAAAAAACCTTTCCTTCATGTTCATGCAGAGGCACATCCTGAACACCTCTGCCTCATTTAGGAACACTTGGCAGATTTCATCAATCTGGATCAGCAAGGGTTTAGACAAAGGGCAAGCACTGTGATGAGTGCCATTCATGAGAGAGTTTAGGCCATGATCGAGTATTAAAGCATTGTTAAACTGCTGGATTTGCTGGATAAACTGCTGCATGTTTGTAGATGTTCATTATATTTGTTTATAATAGTCTTTCTGAAGTGTGTTGTGATCCAAGTTCTGCAGGAACAGAAAAAACATAGTTTCAGGGTTCTAGTACAGCATCTGTGATAATATACATTACATTTATTAGCATAATTAGTCTGGATCACCTTGGTCATGTTGGGCCGACCATGTGATTACCTTCGGATCCACCACCAACACAATGAGAGAAGGACACAAATAAAGGTAAGCATGCACATTTACTAGTTTACACAATTGCAAAACAGGCTGGGACCAATTCAACACTTTTTTATCGACTAATCACTTATATACAGTTCTAAGGAAAACACTATTAAAGACTATTAAATGAAATTAGTGGTTTTTCAGAGTTTTGATTTCTCTCAGCCACTGTTACAAATAAGAAGAAAAAAATTAAGATATTATAACATTATTAACACATAACCCTTTAAAAAGGCTGAATGTACAAGAATATTTACTGATGCGATCATGAGATGTAAGCCAGGAGACTTTGGAATACAAAGATCACAAAGAGAAAAACATACAAATATAACTGAATGAGCTCTCTGTGAGTAGAATGCAAAGTTAAAGTAGTATTTTTTCTTACCAAAAAGTTTATTGATGCATCCAATTTGATGTTTTACTAAATTCCTGTGCTTTGTAGTAAAAGACTTCTGATGTGGGTTATCATTTGTAATCTTCAGATTTGGGCAATAACAGTCCAGTGTTGGAACCATTAGATCCCATCCAAATACTATTTAACTATTTTAAATCACATGATTTAAACCACCCGTAACCAGTTAGCCTAAGCACTTTTTTTCATTCTTTCTCAGTTTTGTTAAAAGAATGAGAATGCATCTGAAATTACAGACAATTACGTTAAATAGGCCATCTATACACAACCTTCCTGCTAAAAAAAAGCAATAATCAATGAATACAACAGTTTTTGAATGGTGACTCTGCAGTGCTCAACTGGAAAGCTAGCAACAACTGAAATACATCCTCTATCATAACGAAAATAGCATTTTGTCATGTTCCAAACTAATTGTTTCTTATAGGAGGGAACATAGATCAACCTGATTGGCTATTTTGCAATCACTCTCCTAGAACACCTATGATTATTCCCGATCAAAATCAACCCCTTTGGCAATTTTGTGATATTTTAGTGAACATTACTCACCATCAAAATTGCAAAAATGGATTGGACATAAACATATTAAACCACTGAAACAACATCACAGTCATACCATATGATAAAAATAGTCAGGGCTCCTAACTAATACAATATCTCAAACAGCTAATATTCAATAAAAAGGTTGTAGGCTCACCAGATTTATGAGATTTAGACTTCACATTTCATGTAAAAACATGTACCCATTATTTTTTAACACATCCTTGATGAGAAGATCTAGTTTATATTTTTATTTTCAGTTTGACTAGGTGAAAATTACTTATTTTTTACTGAATTCTATTAAAAGTGGTGTAAGAAGTAATGTAAGATGTATACTTTTTATACTTCACATTTCAGCGCAGTGTCAAAATGATTTAAAAAACATAATTAGAGTAGATTAAAGTAGAGACACATGTATAATTATTAGTAGCACATTTCCACAAAGTGTTGGTCTTGTCATAAAATGTGTTCACAGAAACAAATAGAGTGTACGGTATTGCAGTAAAAAAGACCAGCATCAACTCCCTTACTGCTGGACTAATGATGTCCAATAGCTTTTCATACAAGTCCACCACACACGATACAAATTATTATCCTTGAGTCACCTTTGAATAAATATTATCATTGTTGCACTGTGACAGGAGCAGTCCTCCACATGAGAATTTCTATATGCCTTTGTCAAGAAAAGATACTTCAGTGCCATGAACTGTCTCTTTAGATCAGATTTTGGTCAAAATGTTTCCCTCAATAACAATGTATAGAAAAAAATTGAAAAAATTAATAAATGAACAACAACACATAAAATGATAATTGCTAAGCTATCGACCAAAGTTAAACTGCCCATATTGCCACAGAATACATTATGTGCATCTGCAATTGGAAATAATGTAGGACATTTTGTTTTTGATGATCGTTCTGTCTATACCCTTTATATGTAACCATATTTTATATGCATCCATCCCAAAGGCCTTAGATTGCATTGCAAGAACTAAAAATCATTCAACAATAAATGCCATGAAACTGCCATGAAGAAGTAAAGGTAAATCATTTGTATGTAAAGGTAACGCTCCATCTGATGTTTCATAACAAGTGCACTGCCCTTTGAGTGCACAAACCAGTTCTGTTCTGCCAAATGAATAGCACACAGCAGACACATCCCTCTATCAATGGAATCCCCATCTTCTCAGAAATCTCTCCTGCTTTAATAAAGCCACTGAAAACACATGGAACCACTGGGGTCTGGAGTCAAATGGCTCAGAATACACTTTCAATGTGACACATTTAGTGCATAACCTGTTTTGAATGTAGGCTGTTAGAATTGTTAGAATTTGAAACTTGCCGGAGTGGCTCCCCACTGGGCTGTAAGCTAGCTCTTTGATGTATCAAGCTGTAATGTGGTTGTTATCCATAATCGGCTTGTATTCAGGAGGTGCTGGTAAATGAAAGGTGCTGTAGTTACATAGGCTCTGGCGCATAAAAATGCATGGAAAACTAAAAAAAAGGCCATGCTGTTATCCTGGGCTTTAAAAAAATAAAGTAATACAAATGACACACAAAACAAATGCTTGGCATGCTCTTAGTAATTTAATTGAAAATACAAACTTCACAAAAAGAGTGGTGTTCTGTTGGTAGTCTGTAATTCTGCTTCCCCAACTGGCCATATAATTCTTTACCAATGATCATGCTTTTTTTGTTTCTGTGGGGTGGTGACAACACAAATTTTAAAAATATATAATTATTTTAATTCCATCACATGAAAATGTATTTAAAGCTACATAAAAGTATAAAGTAAGCAAGGATAGAATATAAGAGGTAAATATAACCTTAACTATTCTAAAAATAATGGTAAAATTGTAAGAAGGTTTAGAATAAATTAAAAAAACACATAAAAGAAAGGGGGTTTATAATAATTGCATCAAAATTACACGTATAAATGATTCTTCGTTGGTGAAGCATTCGCATATTAATGCATGACATGGTTAGAAAAAGAGGTAGAGGTTGGAGTACAACTTTTCGGCTGTCAAGCCTTCAAATGAAATAGTTCTTTAGCATTATTATAATTTTCTAACAGCACAGATTATGAATTTGACTTGAATGGTTGGAATATTATTACTTTGTAATTTAGCTTCAGATTTTAATTTACAGCTGATAATTTGCTAGTGAAAGCTTCTGCTGATTAGTCTTCTTGTTGCACCAACAGTTTTTAATATAGTGTGAATTACCTGCTGTGCCTGTTTTTACCATGCGTTCAGGGATGAAAATTAGGAATAACCTGGGGCGCAATTAAAGTGCGGGCCAAGGAAAGCAACATGCTCTTGAAAAGTGAGGCAAGGCTCATGAATGAAAAATACATTAAGTTAAGAATTAACTTTCTCACCAGTGATAAGTCCTGTTTTATGCTGAATCCTTTGCTCTGGAGAGAATCTGTGCTTGGTACTGTTTCTGAAAATACCTGTGATGGGCAATGAGGCACTGTTTTTTTTAAAGATAAATTACTTCAGAAAAAACATTCAATAATTGGATGCACTGGATAAGTGTATACATGTACAGACAGCCTTCCTCTACACCACTACATGTTGCTTATCCTGTCAATACACACGCTCATGGCAGGTTCATCATCATGCATTTTGGAATATTTAATTTTGTGTATGTGTGTATAAGTATATTCATATGAAAAATTCAGAAATATTTAAATTTGGGAATTGAAAATAAAATAAAAGAAAAAAATGTAAATGGTGTATCAGGACTGTTAAAGAGACCTCTGTAAACTTCATATAAAGTTTAAAAATGTAATATTCACTTAAGATTTCGAAATATTATTTATTAAATTCCTGACTTCATTGTATAAAGTCGTGTAAACTTGTTAAGTGTATAATGTAAACTTGTTATAAGTATGCTGTCATTAATGTTTACTATGGGCAGCTTTTCAGGGGCCTTGGTTGAATCTGACATTAAAAGGATGGTTTGGAAGACACAAGGTACACATTCAATCTTAGTTGACAGCAGTTTCAGGGGTTACTGATAGCTCAGTTAGTCCACACCATTATTTAAGGTTTGACTGGAATGCCATCCTTATTCCCTTCTTTCTTTTTTCCACCAATGTTGTTTGTTCTTTGCTTTTGTGAAAGGTCCTTCATGGAGGAGAATGAGAGAAAATATTTCTATCTTTCTATCGGATCAATGAAGATGTGTTTACCTGCCTGAGTACACAATGTGCACCCTGTAATAATGGATCTTAAACGGCCTGTTGACCGAAAGCTTTTGTCTCTGTCACTTGTCAGTCTATCAGCTCTTTCCTGTTGACTGGAATACATGTGTTGGCACTTTTGTGAAATGGAATCGATCAAGCTACGGGTGAGGCAGGTCAGTCTATAAGACAAAGCAAGATTAAATGTGCAATCATAAGATTTTATAATTAAACTGGACAGGTAAAACATTGATGTTGCATCTATTGGATGTGACTGAAAAACTCAGTCAGCTAATCACAGTTTATAGCACTCTCAGTTGGTTCCAGCATATCTTTTGCTGGTTTTACAACTGTATAGTGATAAACAAAGAGATATCTGCCACGTTATCTACCATGGACAGTATTTCAATCAGAGCTCTTTATTTCCCTGAATGGGAATACACTTCAGACGTAATGAAAAAGATTTTAGTAATTTATTTTTGTTCTTTTCCAAACAACTTGCATTCCCCCAAGATCAAAATGCCATTAGAATTGCAGGTAAAAGTACATAAATTAAGTTTTTTCCATAAGGATGAAATATAAAGGAGAAATGACCACAGCTATTTGTGTGTGGCATTGTGTGTGCAATTGTGTATAGTCTTTCTGGTATCATGGAAAAAAAAACATTCTCAGGCTATGGCAAGAGGGAAAAAATGTTATTTTAACTTCAGTGCATTTTGGGGAATCTATTGTCATTGTATTTAATAATAAAAAGCAATTAAATTAATATATTGACATACTTCAATTATTTTTGTTATGTTTATTTTACTTGAACTGCTTACCTTAATAACCTTTTTACTTTACCAAAGAAACTGTACCTCAAGAGCTTGTGGCTCACATCTGCAATATAACCAGGAGGTTATTTTCATTCACACAACCACATTTTTGTGAGTGGTCATTTAGAATGAACATAACAGGTAGAAAATAACACCTGAAAATAAAATTTGTGAATATCAACTTGAAAACAACCATAAAAAAACGAAACAGAAAAAGTCTGATTCTAAATTCTAATTTTCAGAATCAATCCTATAAAAACATATATGTTTTTAGACAGAGGGCAATACTTAAGGAAGGAGAGGAAAGTTTTTTTGTTGTTTTTGGTAGAAGCACTGTGCTGTCACCTAGCTAGCCTTAGTTCTGTTCAACCCAGTGAGTGACAAGACATGAATAGGGTGGACAAGAAGGGGCAAAAACTAATCATTAAAGAGAGGAAGAGGGAAAGAGAAAAGAGAGAGAGAGTAAGGACAGGTGATATTTGGCTACCTCACCTGGAAGGCTTGTCACTCCGCTCCTCACAGCAAATATCACTAGCTCTGAGAGGAGGAAGGGCACAACATTAACTACATATTTCATCTAGCATAGAGTGTGCTGCTTAACAAGCTTGAATTAGTTATCCAAGATTAACCAAGATGCAACCATAGCAGTCTCTCAATTTACGGTCAGATATTTTTGAGAAGTTTTCAGATTTCAGAAGTTTGCTTTGGTCCAAGAAATAGTCTTTTAAGAAAATCTTATAAATGTAATAGCAGATCTTGGAAAATGTTCAAGACATTAGCCTTCTTCACTTTCACTCTTCCATTCTGATAATGCCTTCAATAAATATGAAAAACAGTCATAAAATCTAATTTCACATAGAAAAATAATATTCAAGAATAAAAACTTCAAAAGTATTTTGAAATAAGAAGCAGGCTAGGCATTCATCCTGATTTAAGACATTGTTAAATGATAATGTCCCAGAAACATATGTCATCAAGGCAAGTGACGCCTACAAAGCAAACACAAGTCCTCCATGGACATCCGTGTCCCATCGATGAAAGCCACAACCCCCATCAAAACAACTTCTAAAAAATATAATTTTCTTACAACAAACAAATAAAATAGATGTATACCCAGGTGGAATTTTTCATCGTCCAGTTTTCCCTCTTAGAATCACACATTAAATATCCTAATAGGTAAAAAAAAAAAAAAATGTATATACAATTTTCTTTTCATAAGTCAGCAGGACTAAAGCCTAAAAACCACCAGAGATAGTGTCCTCATCATGTCACTCAAGACAACACAGAACCACATTACTATGCTCATTAAGGAAAAGACTGGTAATCTGCAACAGCACCAAGAAGGCTGGATAGTTTTAACTTTCTTCACACAGATGTTATTGTACTGTCAACCACAAGCTGGCTATTTAGCTCAAAACAACAGAATCTCTTCCAAGATTAACTGTGGAAAGAATTAAATTACGTTACAACTGAAGTTTCCCTAGGCATTTGTGTAAGAAACAGAATAAAGCTGATGAACCTTGATAGACGTATTCGTTGATTTTATTTTAGATCACAGAGCAATAAAGTTAACTGCATGTTTTGAAACTAATTTCTATAGTATGATATAGTGTTTCTTTATGTTCAAACCCAAACTCATGATCATGGAGCAGTTTCAGTTACAACCATAATTCATTATACTATGATTCAACTTATTCTGGCACAAGTGATAAGTGGCTATTTACATTAAGTTCAAAACAATATTCATGTAAAATTAACTAATAAACAAAGCTCTCTGAAGAATAGAAGAAAGTAATGGGCCAGACTAATGCCTCCTATCAATCATAGATGATTCACTTGATGATTCACAGTATAAATATGAGATGTTGTATCAAATTATAAATGTAAACCTCAAATTCCCTGGCCTACCATAACAAATGCAAACTGCAAGGCATGTGAGAGCCATAAAGAGATCCCTGGTCATGGCAACCTTTATTAAGCTATATCTCAGTACAATGAGTACATACAAAGCCTTGAGGGAGGGCTGGATAAAAGCTGAATATCAAAAAATTCTGAGTGGGAACAGACTTGATGAAATTCCAGACAATATAATGAAAAAGTTAATAAAATTTTAAAAAAAGAAATCTTCAGGAATATTATCTCTTCAACAGAGAAGAAAATAAGTAAATAAGGAAATGATGACAATAATCACCAATTTTCAGCTGTACAGTATCTTCTTTTAAGCCATTTAATGAGTGTTAGATGCATAACCATATGTGTTTTGTAGAAATCGTACTGTGTTTGTTGAATGCTTGGCGAATAACGTTTACCTAATTAAGTCTTCCTAATTGAAGACAGGGCTTATTATACCGGGGGAAAGATTCCTTCTGATCATTAACATGTCCTCAAAGTATGGAAATGTGTGAAACCTCTCACTCACTTTGTCTGACTTCCACCAGATTAATTGTTTGTCACGTGTTAAAGGAATTACTTTTACTTGAGATTCAACCAATTAATGACCCTGCTAGTGAAATTAAATTGGAAAAGATATAAATGAATAACTATCCTGTAGTGAGGAAATCACTTCTGAGTAAGGGACAAAGGAGCCAGTCCAAAAAATAAAAAATAAACCTTGGTTACTAAAATTTGATTCTTATTGTCATTGTATGCATAAGCGCACATGTAATAAATATATTAAACCTGAACTAGACGAATATTGGTATACGACTGGTCTCAGTCCTGAAGAAAAATCAACGATAAGAGGAACATATATTCATTTGCTATTTCTAATCCCAAAGGGGTCACCGGCAGATTATCATTTTCAGCACACATCCTAAATCCATTGTAAACATTTACAATTAATTTTCTCACAAGCCAAGGAAACAAATGCTTTTCCTGAAGCTGTCCTAATTAACTTGTTTTTTGTTTCTGTTATCTTACAGTTCTGGTCAACATTATTGGCACCCTTGAATTTTTTGTACAATACAAATACAATCATGTACAATATCTTCAGAAATAAATGGAAACGTAACAACTTTATAACATCAGAATATTTTAATAGGATGCCCTATTCAACAAAACAAGATGCCTTTTCAACTTACATGATTTTACAACTTAGTGATTTCAAAGAAGAAACATAAAATATGACCTGGACAGCATTAAAGGCACCCTTCCCTAATATTTGGTTGCACAACCAATGACAGCCTCCAAATGTTTCTTGTAGCCATCTATAAGCTTCTTGCAACCGGTCTGCTGGTAGTTTCTCCCACTCTTCCATTGCAATTTATTCAAGCTCTTGAATTTTTGCAGGATTCCTTTTGCCAATGGCAGATTTCAGCTCTCTCCAAAGATTTTCAATCGGATTGAGATCCGGACTCTTTGCTGACAAGTTTAAAACAGTCCATTTTGCCCTTTTAAACCATTCTGTTGTGCTTTTGGTTGTGTGCTTTGGGTCATTATCCTGCTGGAGGACCCATGATCTTTGACACAAACCTAGATTTCTTACACTGGGTAACCGATTTCGCTCTTAAATGCCTTGGTAATCCTCTGATTTCATGATTCCTTTAATAAGTTCAAGGCCTCCAGTACCAGAAGCAGCAAAGCAGCCCCACAACATTACAGATCCTCCACCATGTTTAACTGAAGGTAGGGTGTTCTTTTCCTTATAAGCTTAATTTCATCGTCTATAAACAAATCGCTGGTCTGCATTGCCAAAGCACTCAAATTTGGTTTCATCCATGTCCATGGAACAGAAGGATTGTGGTTTGCCTAGGTAGGTATTCGGCAAAGATCAGTCGTACCTTTTTGTGCCTTTCTTTCAGCAGTGGTATCCTCCTTGGCCTTCGCCCATAAAGCCCTTCTAGGTTTAGTGTGCGGCATATGGTACGGGTTGAAACAATCACTCTAGATTGCTCCAGGTCAGCCTTAAGCTCTTTAGATGTTTTACGTGGTGTTTTTTCCAAAGTTTGCACAAACCTTCGAAGACTTCTCTCATCAATTTTCCTCTTTCCACCACGTCTCGGGAGGTTCTTGACAGTTCCATGAGTAGCAAACTTCTTAATAACATTGCGAACTGTTGAAACAGGGATGCCAAGGTCTTTGGAGATGGTGATAATAGCATTTCTGATGCTCTCAGACAGATGCTCTCTCATCTTCACCTTTGTGAAAAGGGAATCAATCAATCAATTAAATCAATTTTATTTTTATACAGCGCTTTTCACATGTTGCCATGTCACAAAGACGCTTTACATACAGAAAGATACAGTATGTCCTAGGCCTAACCCCCCAAAAGCATTCCAGTGGCAACAGTGGCAAGGAAAAACTCCCTAGGCTTGCAGGAAGAAACCTTGAGGGGAACCTGGCTTGGTGGGGGTGCCCATCCTCTGCTGGCCGACACTGGGAGCTGAATTAAAGAATTTAAATGTCCAAGATGTGCGAGGCCCTCCGATAGAGGAGTTCCAAAAAACCCCCCAGCAATATCCGGAGGAGAGGGGTAGGGGCCCTGATGGCTAGAGTCCAGCCTAGTGGTCCACTGGTAGCGGTAGTGAAAGTGATACAGTCCTGCAGGGTGCCTCGCGTGATTGCCTGAAAGAGAGAGATAGCACATTATTAATGCTTATCTATGAAAGCAGGATGATCTTAAATTAAGTAAAAAGAAATTTTTTTTAAGTGAAACTTTATGAGTGGTCACAGCTACATACATCTATGGAAGCATACAAAGAGGGTCCAATAATGTTGACCATAACTGTATTCTCATTCTATCTGGAATGGAAACACACCTATTGCTAGATGTTGAAAATCTGTTTTTAATAATAGTGATATGAAATACTGTGCACTAGACAGGGTATTTTTTGTACATATTTCATCTGTCATTTCAGATAAAATATTGGAAATCCACTATAGCGGGCATGTCTTGTGAAAACTCTGAAATTCCAGACAGCAAGCATTTGATTTGTATTAGAATAATCCTTTAATAATTACTTCATAGCAAATGTCTGTAACTCGCTACTGCATTAGGTCATTATAACCCTTCTGCATTAGAAGGGATTCTAAAACCGTTAACTGTCTTTGTGGCAGTCATTTGCACTTTTATCATTCTCACATCCACAATAATCTGGAATGTATTTCAAGGATATTTTCCCATAAGCCAGGTCAACATAAAACACCCTGAAATTACATATGTCTATCTTGGGATAGTGATAAACATTTTTTATTTAATTAGAGGGCTCTCTGTATGTACAGCTAAAGTGACCAATCATGCTTGTGAAATCAATGTGGCAAAATCACTTACTAATTTCACAACATGGAAAATCTGATTCAATGCATAACTCTCACAATGTTAATGTAACACTGCACTAAGTTTGCATGTTGGGGTTGATTCAGGGTGGGATTTATTCTCAGTTTAACATGATCCCATAATTGGGCACTTTTTAAATTGTATTATCACTGAAAGTGATTTTCCAGTGTTAGAGCGAATAGATGTGTGGGCATTGACTGCCGGGATATAACTGGTTCTTCTAACAGAATTTATAAAACATGTAGCGTTGTCTAGACCTCAACAGCTTTCAGGTAATAATTTCTTATCTTCCTACTCTTAGATTCTGACCTGGATGGAGCCGCTGATGGTTTGCATAAATGCTGGAACAAATAAAACACAAAGCTATCAAAACTGAACTTTGTTTCACAAAACACATTAAAGTAACGGTTAGAAAGCCCACACACATAAGTTCTAATTAACAATGAATCTGTTCTATTTTTCTATGTTTGAAGATTAAATCAATCCAATTCTCTTAGGAATGCATATATTAATGGCAGAAGTAAGTCACATGCTCACTAAAAGAGCATGTTTGGAAGCATGTATATATGATGGACTAAGAAAGACACTATCCACTTCGCCAAGGAAGGGTGAACAATTTTCTTAAAAGTGAAGCTCTTTTTAAATACAAATTTAAAAACAGAGATGATTTAGGTGTTTGAGCTAACAAGACCAGAGACCAGGACATCATAATCCATGTATTGATTAGCACAGAAATGAATGGAGAACTTCTGGACAATTGATACGCTCTTTATACACAAAGTTCGGAGGACATCATTATGTTGTGGTACAAATAGTATCCCTCCCTCTAAGTAAGAGTCGATAGCACTATCTCATGTTCATAATGCCTCTATGAAGATTCCAGACCGGCTGCTAAGGGCTGATTGATATGTATTTTTACAAATTCTTTATGGTTTGACAGCTCAATTAATAAACAACTTTTCAATTTGTTGAAGTTGTGATCCAGAACACAAATTTGATAAGGTGCTAGTAAGTTGTAGGATTGATTTTATAAAGTGATTGGAATGGGTCAGTAGCAAACCTCTCCTTTTCTTTGTTTACCTCGTTTGTTCTTCCACTTCAATTGCTTCATGAAGATAATTTATCCCTCCAGCATTCTACAAAATACATTTCCCTTAATAGCTCTGCTTTTTTTGAAAGACAGTGCATTTAAAAATGCAATAGATGATAAGCAGGAAGAATTACAAAAAAAAACTATTGATATGGTACAGAATAAAGAGATTTAGTGTACGCTCACAAACACAGTGAAAAATATGGAAGATTCATTAATCTATTTTTTACTTGCGTCTGCCAGAATCCCAAATAGAATCCTAAATGTTTCATAACCCAAGAAAAGGGCAAAAATTGTCTTTGTGTTGACTAGGGAGATGGATAGAGGGAGAAAAAGGAAGAGGGAGGGTTTCAGGCTGTCTTCGAGCCGGCTGATAGATGAAGGGAGGAGGGCTGTGCTTTCTGAATGATGATGGTCTAATATCATCATCCCCCTGTCAGATCTAATAGGCTTTCTCTTGCAGAAATCACTCATACAGCTCTTCCATTATGTGCAATCCCTGACAGCGCCATCCATCCAGCAAACACGGCCAACGGTCAAAACTAATAAGGAAATATATGGTTCAAAAAACTCTGAAAAATTAAACAGGTAGTTTATGGACTATTTGTTTCACAGGGATGTTCATTATACTTATTGAATATGGAATCATTGCTGTATTTTTCTCAAATTCTACTGCAGACTGTAGCCCTCAGAATTTGATGACTCTAAGGTTTGTTTTTGCGGGAAAAAAACAAAAAACATTTCACAACCCCCAATGCATTTCGTTTTTTAAAAACCCTTTAAAGCCTTCTTAATTGTTGGGCAAATTCTAAATCTTGACAAATGTGACAGATTGAGAGACAGCTACTCAAAGTAACAGTTTTAACCAGGCATTTTAACCAGGCACCCCATGGCAGCATTCTCTAACAGGGCAATGAAGTGGAACAGTTAAATATCTATTGACTGCCCCTCTTGACCCATGTTGCCTCAGCAGATCATCTGTTAAGTATGGAAGTGGAAAAAGGGCATCTTAAAAAAGTTCCAAATTTAATCCTCAAACTTTGACTGGGATAAAAATGTATGTAAAATATAAAAATTTGTGCAAATAGATTTTCACACCACTGGTTTGTGTTAGCATGTTTTAGGAGAGGGCTGCCACATGTAAAATGCCCAGTGTGTCCTGGTCTTCGAATTCCGGCCTTAAGTTTTTATTTCCACTGCTCCAGTTAGCAGCTTACAATGCAAATTATGAATTAAACAATTGTTCCTGATAAAAATAAATATATATTGCCTGGTGTTTTGACAATACCTAATCTCAGATTAAACTGCAAATTACTTAAATAATTACTTAAGAATAGTCTACACATTGTGTGCCTTGATTTTCTTAGAAGAGTACTATTTTTTATGATGTATCATACCATACATTAGACATTTTACGCCTTCATTTAAGACTGCAAAAAAAAATGAAAATTTGAAGATTATGATATCATAACAAAATTTGGAGGAAAACAATAATAAAAAAGTTAGAGAATCAGAACTGTGTTTGCAAAATACAAATAAAAATACACACTGCCCAAGTCTGAACCAAAATAAAAATTCTAATTTTAGAACATGAAAGTCATTAGTCCCTGTAAACCTGTCACAGCTCTCCCTCTTTGAATAGCTGATCAGAGGACACTTTAAAAAACTGTTACACTTCTGTTATTTCAGCTCATTCCTTGCAGATCCAACTATTTCAATCTTTACTTTAATCATGTGATGTGTCCACAACTCCTCCACCCACCCTGCCAAAAAACCTCCTCCCACCAAGGAAGCCTGCCTCAGTCAATAAAAGGATTCCAAACTTTTTAAAAGGTCTCATGAAAAGCTATTTCACATCAAGTCACATTTCATTATAAATCATATGATACAATCAGACAGCTCCTCATACATTAGGCAAATCACTGGCTTATTTGTGTGTTGAGACATATAGACATATTACAGGTTTTTAATCGGTAATGATGTACCTCAATTTTTTACCACATTTACTGAAATCTAACTAGCATATTATTTACAGATTTTTACAGTTGGGCGCAGTTACTGCCATTTTTTCATGAATGGACTTATCAAGCTGCCAAGCCCGTACAATTTATGACTTAAAACAATCGGGGGAAACATTAAAACAAGAGAAAATGGTATGCAATCACTTTCTTTCTCATTATACAATTTTAGCAGACAAAAAATTCCCTGCAATTATATTTTTTACCATCAAAGAATAGCACATTTTACCATGATTACTCTGTTTAAAAAAACAGCTCTGGCTTAATTCAGTTATTTCAATATCAGTTTCATGACATACTCATATTTCTTTCCAGGTGTAAATGGTTTGAAAGGCCTTGTCTAAAACAAATCTGATAAGCACTTGATCATTGGAAAAAATATTGTTGCACTATCCATATGTATGTGGTGTTTGCTACTAAAAGGCTTCCTAATTACACTGGATGTACAGGTAGTTAAATAGCTGATTATTTCTTTGCTGATAACATTACATTGTCACATTTTACTTTTAAGGCTTCTCAGATGCTTACGATGTCTCACACTGATAAAGGCTTAATTCAAAGACCCCAAATCGAAACTTGCGTGCAAAAAGACAGTAAAAGCAATTACTTGGCCACAGGTAGAAACGAGCAGGTTGTGTTCTGTCACTTCACTTTGTATAGACACACCGAACACAAGCAATCATACTCTATAATGTGAGTGTTGATTAAACAAGGGCTTCGGGAGGCGGTATATGTGCAATACAACAAATAGCGTGCCACACTGACTGGTTCTCTTTGTGGTGCAGACCTGCACCACAACGATAGCGGAAAGACAGAGAAGAGCTATCTTTCATCGGTCGTAGCTGGTAACATTTGCTCACCCACTCAACAAAGGGTTAGAGAATAGAGCCGAAGCAGCTGGCAGATTGAGCCGGAAAGCAACTGCACATTGTCAACACCATTCCCCTATCCAAGGCAGTGCTCAAAAGTGCAAAAGCCGGGCAAAGTTGTAAGTGTGTGTGTTTGAGGCAGTGAAAGAGGTTTTCAGTTTCTTTTTCCCCTTTGTGTGTGTGCTGAGAATTTATTTGGTGAGTGTGATTTGATAGCCTTATTTCTGATGCAGCTGTTATTTTTATTAATACTGTGTGCTAAATTAGGGAGGAGTTAGGTTTATGGTTAAATCTATGAAAAGTTTGAGATTTGCATAAAAAGTAGACAACTTATGTTTACAAAACTAGGTTGCTTTTCAATTACATGAAAATATTTGTCAGTGCATGCAAAATTTCTTCAGACTGCTGGTAAAAAGATAGATATGCATTTTTTGGCACAAAGCCTTTTAAGGTTATTTATGGTGATGGGATGTTACAATATTACGGATATTACAATGTCCGTAATGGGCTCCCCGATTAACCTCCTCTCAAGGTTTCTTCCTGCCAGCCTCGGGAGTTTTTCCTTGCCACTGTTGCCACTGGCATGCTTTTGGGGGGTCAGGCCTGGGACATATTGTATTTTTCTGTATGTAAAGCGTCTTTGTGACGTGGAAACGTGAAAAACGCTTTATAGAAATTAATTGATTGCCTGATTGATGGAACAATATATAACAGACAGATAAAATTATTTTAATTTGAACGTTCACAGCGGGAACCTGTGGTTGAATTTGTAAGTACTTTAAAAGTGGAGAAAACAGGGTTTCCTTAATATTTTCTGTAATGCAGGAGTTTTAGACAACAGGGAAATTAGTTGCCTTAATTCGATTCTTAATGGGTTTATTACAGGAGTGGAAAAACATAAAGATTACTTTGTAAAGTAGAAGATAGTGGACTATATATTGACTTGATACAGATTGCTATAAATGCAAACTATGCCCTATGCACACTATGCATAATTAATAGTTTTTTTGTTTATTTCATTTAATGGATCATGAATATTTACTGCAAAAATATACACATGGCCAAAATATTAATATTGATAACATTGAGTTAGAAATAACCTTTTTAACATGCCAAATTCAGTTCATAAAACTGGATTCCTAGCAAGCATGCATCTTCATGAATGGACATGTACACTTTTTCTGGTGGTATGGCTTGACACTACCTGCCATTTAATTGGTACCAACATATTCACACCAACATCAGAATTGTAGCTGTAAAATTCAGCTCAGCACATGGTTTGTTACAGTAAACTTAGATTGGACTGACATCAAAAAGTCAGTAAATCAAGCCATCACCTCTCCCGAATCCCTATCCGGCTATCACTAACTTTGAAAGTACCCAGCATTCACTCATTTCCTGAAAACTGTGCGTGACCTCCAGTCCAAACAAACTCACTGTCATCACCACAGTGATAAGTATGAAAGTTCTAGTTGCATGTGATGAGTGACTGCATCCAAATGCAATCTCTCTCCCTCCCTCTCTCTCTCTCTCTCTCTTTCCTCAGTTGAAATGTAATTATTTATTTTCCTGTTTTCTGCATTTAAATTTTCCAGTTTTTTTTGAGAACAAACTCCCTGCAGAATTATTCCAAGCTTTCTTTCAGCTGTACATTTCTGTAGCTTAAATATGAGGATAAACAGGAAAACATTAACTAAGAATTGTTTTGCATTTAATAAAATGTGAATGATTCTAAATCCACATTATAAACACAATAGCTTCTTTTTCATGTTCCCTGAGCCAAATCAGAGTTCTTAGGAAAACATGTTGTTGATAAAGAGGAGGAGGCCCAAAGACAGTGGTATCTGTTTTCATTGACCTGAAATACCTTATCTGTATCCTTAAAGGCTAGGGTGACTGGCATGTCAATATGTGATAGCATCAGCTGATATACTCAAAGTACTTAATGCTTGTTGCTCCAGATTTGGTCGCTGCATATGAAAGTCATCGTCATTCATAACTTTAAGGAATATGTAGAATGAATTGTTAAACATTTATAACCACCCCTGTTTGTGGATACACATATTTGTAGTCATTGCAATGAGTGATTTAATTTCTGCTGTAATTCTTTTGTAAATTGCTGTACAACATGATTTATCACAGATGACAGTTATGATGACTTCCGCGATCCATACAAATGTGCTGTGTCCATGTTCTGAATGTTAAAATCTTGCAATAAACATTTTTTTCTTACAGTAAAAAAACATAGATATGCTAGCATATGTATATTACACACCAGGGATACATTAATTATATTTTAAAATGTATTTAAATTCCTACCTGTATTACAAGATAGCAGGTTATTATGCACTTGCCATTTGAACAAGCTGAAATTAACTCAGGAAGTCAAAAGTCAATCTCCTCATCTTCCCTGCTTTCCAATGTATTCTGATTATCTAGAATTAAATGTGGCACTGGGTATTTCTTCAATGTTTTTCGATTTCCTGCAAGTCATCATGATCTCTGTGTTCCTCAGACCTAAAGACAGTCACTTCCTGCCTTTGTGAAACCCCCTCTCAGTCGGCTGTGTCCTGTGCAAATTAACAGACTCAGTGGTGAACTGGATTCCAATTTAGCGGGAGAGAGGGTGTGCAAATTAGTCATGTTTTTAATTAAGCGCATCGCTCGGCATGTCCGAGAGCGGCATTGTTCAGGACATGGCTTCTCCACACAGGTGCAAATTTATTCTCTCAGGGATGGTGGCAACATTGGTCCTCCAGCCGAGAGCCATCCTTGTAATCAGTCCACAGCTTGAAAACTTTCCACATTTCTTGCCCTTTCATGCTGGGAAGTGCCACTGCGAATAGTTTGAAATTATTACTCATTTGTAAGCCTCATTTGTAACATTTCCATCAAAGGTTGATGCCACACACATTAACCCAGCACTTGATTTTTATAAGTATGACTGGTGGACAAATGTGGTGGTCAGTATTTTCAAGCTAATTAAACCCCCTTGCTTTCGTGGCTGATGATTTTTCTCCTCTTCGCCTCTCCTGTTTGAATACTTTTTAGAAACAGAGCACCCTCATAAAAAATTGCTTGCACACATGCTGTTAGCACAGGTCAGGACAAAATGATCAGGTATGCAAAAAGGCACAAAAAAAAGGAGGATAATCAATTGATGCTCATAATTCTCGAATGCTCTGAACTGGTGCCAGATTACACTGTGCACTGAATAGACATATTTCTTCTAGATGTTTTTCTTGGAAAAATATATTTTTTTAAATACTGTATTTTAATGACTTTGTAAATTCCAGGTCAAGGAACTGTAATGGTTTATGCCAAAGTATGCTTCACAAAATAAACAGACAAGCTTTTAAAAATGTTTAAAATAAGTGGGGGTTGCTGGATAAACTGATCACTGCTGACTGGACTGAATAACCAAAACAATTAGGCTGCGATTGGTCGGGCTAACTAAACATAAACTAGGAAGCCCATCTGAGTAGTGCATCTGTACATTAAATGTATGCAAAAGATATCAGAGATATCATATGTATATGATATACTTCTAAATGTAGATACTTGTGACACCATCAATTACCACTATCAAAATATACTGAATGTAACATGCATGACATATATAGACACATGTTTAATTATTTGATCCATTGAGGTCTGGTATACAATTTCTTCATTCGGATCAAGGCATGGGAAAAGCCGAGCGATCCCATGAGAGAGGGGCTTTAGAGGTGATAACATGTGGTAAAGGGAGACAGGATTAATACGTGTCCGGGGCATATAAGACTCTGCCAACACTGATTATTTCCACAGCAGGAAAATGGGTCCATCTTGTCAGTCCTATGTGATTAAACACAGGAGAGGAGATATGGGCAGAGGTTGGGTGAGCTGGCGGATCAAAGCAGGGATTCACACCGGGCCGGTTTATCAATCGCACTCCCTTCTTCAGCTTACTAATATGAATCGCCTGGCCCCGCCAATGTCACCAAATCTGTGCAAACATGCACTGAATCACACACACACGCATGATATGTTTTGAACCCAGAGCCAATCATCACAGATCCAGAACCCTAAACAAAAAATACACTGTGGCCCATGTTCAGTGGGCTGCACACATAAATCTTCTTTGGGGACAAGATTATCTAATTAACTTTCTCAAAAACATTTACTCATTTTAGATGGATTTCTTCTTAGCCTATTCAGAGGGTTGTTAATTAATTAGGTGTGTTAATGACCCATTAACGGCTGTGTATGTAGAATTTTAACCCAGCACCTTAATTAAATATTATCTCACTGTTTAATCAATTATTTTAATTATTCACATCATACTTTTCTTCAGAATCAATTTACCCCTCAATACTTGTGGAAAATGGTAAATGTGTTCCTGAACACTTTGATAAAATATTAAATTGGTCATTGGGTTAGACATTATTGTGAGGCCATGGCAAAATGCCATAACTTGCAGTGCTCAAGTACTGGATAGAGCTCATGATTCAATGCCTTCCAGTGAAGTTTTAAACACTTGAGCTGAAAACTGTTTAATCAACTTTTACCACCAAAACATACAGTGGGGAGAACAAGTATTTGATACCCTGCCGATTTTGCAGGTTTTCCCACTTACAAAGCATGTAGAGGTCTGTAATTTCCAGAAAATCCGGTCAGTCTCGGTCAGTCTCGGTCAGTCTCCCTCGGTCTGGGGCTCCATGCAAGATCTCACCTTGTGGGGCATCAATGATCGTGAGGGATCAGCCCAGAATCACACGGCAGGACCTGGTCAATGACCTGAAGAGAGCTGGGACCACAGTCCCAAAGACCCATTTGTATAACACTACGCTGTCATGGATTAAAATCCTGCAGCGCATGCAAGGTCCCCCTGCTCAAGCCAGTGCATGTCCAGGCCTGTCTGAAGCTTGCCAATGACCATCTGGATGATCCAGAGGAGGAATGGGAGGAGGTCATGTGGTCTGAGACAAAAGTTGAGCTTTTTGGTCTAAACTCCACTTGCTGTGTTTGGAGGAAGATGGATGAGTACAACCCCAAAACACCATCCCAACTGTGAAGCATGGAGGTGAAAACATTATTCTTTGGGGATGCTTTTTTGCAAAGGGGACAGGACGACTGCACCGTATTGTGGGGAGGATGGATGGGGCCATGTATCGTGAGATCTTGGGAGCTGAAAAGTCTGTTGCCCGGTGACAGCCCAGAAACCTGAAGGATCTGGAGAAGATCTGTATGGAGGAGTGGGCCAAAATCCCTGCTGCAGTGTGTGCGGACCTGGTCAGGAACTATAAGAAATGTCTGATCTCTGTAATTGCAAATAAAGGTTTCTTTACCAAATATTAAGTTCTGTTTTTGTGATAAAATTTAAAATTAATTATTAAATTGCACAATGTGATTTTCTGGATTTTAGTTTTAGATTCTGTCTTGCAGTTGAAGTGTACCTATGACAAATTATAGATCTCTACATGGTTTGTAAGTGGGAAAACCTGCAAAATTGCCAGTGTATCAAATCCTTGTTCTCCCCTTGTTCTATGATGATTAAATGCACATTTCTGGAAAGCTTCAATAAGTCTTTCATTGGGGATTGGTCTACTTTGTACTGAAAGTCAATTAGTATAGGGAGCTGGGTTTTCCCCCTGCATTTTATGGCAGCACTGTTTGACATTGATGCTGAAATGCAACCCTGTGCTCTCTTTGAGGGGAAACTCAGTCAACTTTTTTTATTCAAAAGTTTTTGTAATCAAAGGTGGCCAGCTGATCAAGAGGAGAGCAGATGGTTTTGAGCTTGAAGGGGCAGGGAGAGACCCTTCAGGTTTTATCACCTCTCCTCCCCAGAGCAACAACTTCCAGGGCTAGAGCTTTGTATCTGACTGCCAAACTCCTCTTGTAGTTCTTGGTGTAGGCTCTGGGCTCCAACTGAAATCTGCACCATGTCATCTGTCTGGACAGACTGGGACCTCAACATAGATAAAGCCCTGAGGATCACCATTGTGAAAACTGACAAATCTCAGATAAGGAGGTATGTACGTTCAATAATGGGGTATTTAACTTATTTAAACTAGAAAAAGATTAATGTTATATAACCTTGTATAACTTTTAACGACTTGTAAGAATAAAATCTCTGAGGCAATGGGCCAGTGAAAGGTTTTCAATTAAACTAATGGTAAATCACATGGCTTCCAGAATGCGAAGTAGGTCCAGTGATGGTCATATTACTTCCTGGAAATGATAGTCGCCATACTGACACCGTCTTCTAAAACAGATAGGGCTTGTCAGTTTGTCAGCCACACCATTTGAAAAGCAGAGTGATGAATACTCACTGAATCAAACAAATCATTTTGGCATACCTGTATAATTATTGCAGCATGTGCATCTCTGCCTTGATGTTTTTTTTAGGTCGGTCAGCAACCTTCCCCATTGGGCAGAAAGGGATCTTGTAATCAGACAGCAGGAAAAAAAAATCCTCACTACAAAATAACTTTCTATACAAGACAATGTTGATATCGGGCATTCAATCTGACACCGAATTTATTTTGCTAGTATTCTGTCTTCATGTGAGGACATTCAAGATCTGCTATTGAACATCAATTGCTAATGAGGAAGATCCCTTGGGAAATAAACTTCCTACACTTGACAATCTTGCAGTTGCTATGATAACACATAGCTGGTTTTTGAAGCTTATGAATTTCTTGGTCATGAAAGACACAGACAAGACTCAGATGACTTTGCAATATTCATGTATTTACTTGGGTGAATGAGGCCACCCAGTTTTGCTGTTGATTTACAAAAGTTTTTTTTTTACCTCTTCCACAATGGGTTTGTTCTTGAATGGTTAATCACAATTGAGTGATATATCACATATTCCATATAAAAATCTGTTTTTAGAGCAAAATCTTCAACAGAAAAGTTCTAAACAGTTCAACTGACAGTATTTTGTTAGAATATTGTAGCAGAAAATTGGTTTTGAATCTATTTTCCTCTACAGAACACTACCTTCACACATCAATTACATATCCTCAGGATTGGGATTTTTCAGCATTTGCCTTCGCACAGAACATCAACCAAATGAAGATGGGTGAGGTAAAATAATATTGGATGGACCATGACAGTGGAAAGATCAAACTGCTCCTCATTCTCACCTTGTCATTCAATAAGACAAGTCATCATTTTAGCCCTGGCCCTAAAAACAAAATATATATTTAAATATATATTTCATTCTAATACAAGAACCAGACAAGGTTCTGTAAATGTGTTTTTTTCTTTTCTTTTTTCACATCATTGGAACTTCAGTCAATATGATGCGGCATTGACTGATTTTATACTATTGATCTCCAAAATCTGTCTGAACTGAGTAATGATCATACTGGTTCATACTGATTTGAGAACATTTTGACTATATGGCATAATAAAAACAAATTCAGTACAAAATCTGTTTTTAAATTGATATACATTTGATTTACAAGGAAAGAAAAAAGTTTAAAGAAAGTTAATCAAAAGTAATTAAATAAATACCTTACAATGACCTTTCTGTGTGTATTTTGTTTCACCCCTTCGCCTCACATTAGGAAAGCATTGGGTTAAAGATAAAACTCCTTACAAGCACTTAAAAAAAAAAAGTTTGAATAAAAATAATGAGCGCACTCCACAACTAATCTCAGGTTTGATGCTGTTATGTTCATTTAAAATCCATGGGACTTGACTCTCATTCAGATGGGGAAGGTTTCCCCCACAACTGAGAGAAAAAGGACTCAACAAAGCCATGAATTCACAGACAATAAAGTAAATGTGGGGGGTTTTGCCTCCTGTTCCTGCACAACATGTAAGAGCACTTACTTGCATCATCATGATTTATATGAGAAAATCACCAAAACCTGGGTCAATGGATATAATGGACAAGTGCTTGAAGGTTTGGTGGATGCGTGGGTATGAGCTTTTAAACAGAGAGGGTTAAACAATTAGCATGCAATTAGTTAAGGTTTTCAGGCTGTAAATATTTTACCAGTAATTAATGCATTTACACTGTATTACAAGGTAAATCTTACTTTAGAATATTCAGGAATCATATATATGATGTTTTCTGATCCCTGATTACTCCTTCTTGAAACTAAGCTGGTAGGGGTGATTCAAAACACACTGACTCACTCATTGCTCTTCATTGCCTCAAAACTCAATGAGATGGGCAACAGCATGCTGTCTGGACACCTAACTATTCAAAGGGCTGTATGGAGACTCAATAGAGAGGAGAAAGGATATAATGGATACATCCATCACTTGGATCTTTTGAAAGGCCCTGAGCTGACGGTGTTGGCAGACATGTGCAACAAGCTTTAGTCGTAGTGGATAGGCACCATCTTACCTGCATCTTTGCAGGCTGATAAATATGTGGCTCCAAGGTATGTCTGAGACAATTCACTGGGCCCTTTCCTACCCACTTGTATACCACCTTACTCAGCTAGCAAAGGGTCAATAGAAGAAGAAGTTTTGTGTTCTGAATTATTAGAAGTAGTACACAGTGTTGACACATTAAATCTAAAAGTTAATCAGAAAACGAAAAAGTGAAAAAGGTTACAATACATTGCATTTTATTTCATTTTTCAGTATAGTTATTTATTATTACATTTTAAAAAAATTATTAGGGTGTCAAAACTGCTGTCAGTCAAGCGCTGAGCTGCCTGTCAGAGCTGAAGAGGCTGAAGCATCAATTGTGCGGTATCAATATTGTGACTGCAGAAAAGTCACACTTCCCCACAGTTCCTTCAAGTGCAAAAACAACTGAAGAGCAGCACATCAAAGGGCTGACAGCAGAGTCTCTTCAAGGAATCTCTTTCAAGAACAAATAAACCACCTAACAAAGCAAAGCAATTCTGGAGCTGATAATAACTTGAGACAACATTAGTGTTTTATACATTGGTATTTTACTCTTTAAAAATTTAAACGATGAACATAATAAATAAATAAATAAATAAATAAATAAATAAATAAATAAACACATATAATATATTTCAGCTAGTCATTTTCAGCC
>JAOVYW010050608.1:40358-58486 GCA_025775045.1 Hiodon tergisus
TAATAATAATAATAATAATAATAATAATAATAATAATAATAATAATAAACTGTTAGTTATTGCGTTTATGTTATTAAGATAAAGCGCATTTATTATTGTGAGTCCATGGAGGCATTATTATTTATTGTGTCCATGCCTTTGCCCAATATCATTCTGATCCCATTCCTCACAATTCATCTCATCCCCAAAACCATCCCATCAAAAGGTAAACTGGCCCTTAAGTGCAAGAACATACTGGAGCAAGAAGATGAACTCTCCATGTTGGGACTGAGAAAAAGAACAAAAAAAGAAATCTTTAAAAGCAATCAGGCTTCTCTGAACGGCTCAAAAGAAGGTCAAGCCAGCATTGACATTGTCAGCTGGGGCACTGTGGGGAGCTGATAGGATTAACTCTGTCCCCAGGAAGATTGTCCGCAGTGTCTCTGAAGCCATTAGAGCAAGGAGTGCACGGTTACCTTAAGCACGCTGACATTATGATATTACATCAAATCTGTGTCATGGGATGTCCACACCTTGCTTTAAGCACAAGGTGACAGATGTCAACTAGAAAATTGTAAAAAAAAGAAAGGAAAAAAAAATCAATTTTTCCACACCTTGCCCAGTACAGTGGATGTCTAAAGAACAGTGTTTAAAAAACACAGGCAAGCAGTTGTGTTATCTGACAGTATTTTTAGCTTTTATTTATTTTTCCCCATTTCCCCATATATGAAATTTCATCTTACTTGTCGACCACATCTTTGCCTTTTCTGGGTTTTCTGAGTTTTTCCTCTATGCAAATTAATACTAATACTAATTCTAATCCTACTATTTTTCTGAATAAAATGCTTATCAAGTCTTTTGAGAAATATCCAAGAAAGGAATTGCTCTGTGCTATAGAACTTTGATATATTAGCTATATGATATGAGGGGTGTTTTCAAATAATGCCTCAAACTTAATGCATTAAAGTTCATGTCAATTAAAAATTTTAAACACTTTCAGATTATCACATATTACAAAAAACTTCAATATTGCATTTTCATTAGAAAGATACTTACAATGATGATTTACGTTCATTTATTTATTCATATATAATAAAGTCTAGAGTCAAATCCTGGTCTCTTGTGACGAAAGCAGTGATGTCTGGATCCTTTAACAAGAATGGACTGTGAACCCACATGAATTAATTTGGGCTGCTGCTATCACAGACAAACAATATATAGAATGTAAATTGTAAAAAAGGAATGTAAAAAAAAAGGGGAAAAAAGAGGAAAATACCGTCTGAAGAAACCCTAATGGTTAAAGGAGATGGCATGGGACCTCATCATCCCTGCTGACTGAGAAAAAGACTACAGGAAGAAGCAGAATCAAATGATATAGACTGTAGAAGGGAATGAGAGGGTAACTAGAGGACTTTTAAAGGTGAATGCCAAAAAATTGAAAAAAAGAAAACCTCTATTATCTCAATCATCTAGCGGAATAATAGGACAACAAAGGCTACAGCATAGTCTGGTTAAGACATAGTGACTGGGGGGATATGCTAATCGACTCATCTCGTCCCATCTCGCCACTGACCCAGAACAGCCATCTTCCCTGGTCCAGCTTTGCCACCCCCCCAAGAGCAAACACCGCAGGACCATTAAATACATATGCGCATTTTTACTCATTATCCCAAATGGCCAGGGCTGTTTGACTCTGATTCTATAAAGTCTGTGTTCCTTATATAGTTCAAATAAGCTTGTGCCAATTTATTTTGCCGAAAATGCCAAAATGGCTTGCAAACTCTGACTTCAGGAAATTTTTCAATATTTTAACATTAGTGTTTTAATTATTTAAAAAACTGTCAAACTGATAATTGTTGTTATTACATTGTATGAATGTAAAATTTGATTTATAGCATATAAATGTGTATTAAAAAGCATTGAAATGAAAGATACTCTGTAACAGCATTCACATACCTCCTTGTGCCTGTACAACAATTCATAACGGACCATTGTTTGTCAAGAACTGGTAGAAAATCACATATTAATCACATACAATTACCTCCAATGTGCTCTTACAAACAAACGGGTAATCCGCTGGCCTGAGTCCTGTCACATTTCACCTTGAGATGCTGGGTATTGATGTTTCGCTGGCAGGTGTAACTGAGCTTCGGACTATAAGATATATCTCATACAGGAGATAAATCTCCTTATTAAATAATACAGATTTATTCATAGATACCCAGCGATACCCAGTGATAGAGCCCAGCGTGTACATGAGCAAGCCTTAAGCAACTGCTCCTCAAAGTAGGCCCCGCTGGGAAGAACGGCTGTGCCTCCAAGTTTGTGGTCTAGTTTTAACACACTTTTTAGATAGACTTTTACAGAGGCACATCTATTAGTGCCTTAATGTTGAAATTTTTTTACCACAAAGATGCTATATATGTATATATATATATATCAGGGCTGTCGAACTTGACGCGTTAACGTGTGCGATTAATTTCAAATGCTTTACGCCGTTAATTTTTTTGTTGCAATTAACGCATTTTTTTCAGCCTTAGAACCATCCATAGTTAAAATACAACTCCACGCTCTTGCGCTTGTTTGTCAATTGACTGCTTGAATTTAAATAAAGCTTTGCTGATTAAGTAAGCTTGAATGATGGTGAAAGCTGTTAAATGGCTTTTAAACGGACAGTTTTATAACAAAATCTTACAGCTGGGTCTTTGGATAAAAGCTAAGTTATTTGCAGTTACTATAAGGGTGAATTTGTGTATCATCGAAGTATGTTGAGTCTGAAGTATCATTTACAAGCCTAACACAGAGTTGACGCCGGCAGTAGTAGTTAGAAGGTTAGCAATGCAGGACAGCAGCAGCCTACTCTTTTGGGCCAAATTTGAGCACGTTCGATTCCCAGCTCTATTATATATATATATATATATATATCAATTGGCAATTGGCTGATGTTATGTGTGGATATTTGAACTGCTCAAACCACATATACCAGTTATTTTAACATATTTTAGGATGCAGATCTATAGATCAGTCTGAATTCTCATGTTTCATAAGAAAAGAAAAGAATATTTTGGAATATAAAATAAACCAAAGAGTATTCAGCATTGAGTAATTAGCATGTTGTTGATGACCTGCTGGCTCTAACCTATTAATTAAACATTTGAGCTACTGTGTAAATTAGCCATGAGAATGACTGGTGTAGAATATTACAGAGAGATAACAATTTTTTTTTTTAAAGAAAAAAGTTAAACATGTTGATATGCTTTGATTACTTGTGAGGCTGGAATTTGGCATGACCAATACAAAACTATTTTTTTCTCAAAAAAATTTTTTGTCCATTTTTTCCCCCATCAAAACAATGATTGTCTTTATCTAATTAAAAAATAAAATAATACTAACTGGTTGCTAGAAAACTTCTGTTTATACCAAATAACCCTATAAATAATAGGAAATCTTATGTTCCCAAATGTTCTTCTAATTTATTTATAAACCTGTTTAGACCCCCTGAACTGCTTAATTACATAAAATAAAAAAAGATTGCATGTTTTGTATTTTAGAAAGAACTTAATAATATTTACTGGACATTTTTTAAGTGCTTTGAAAGTGTATAATTCAGCATCCTGGCTGCCTGAAGATATAAAAATCACAGAAAAAAAATATTTCTGATACCAAAAATAGGATATTTTTCAATATCCCCCCTCCAGGTATTGAACAGTTAATGAAAATAGGGATGCTCATTTAATTCTTGACTAGAACATGAATCATCCCAGGAAAGTTTCCATGAATAATTAAATACATATTTATTACATAGGGAATATTCTTGAATGCTTTCCCTGTTAATTTCTATTATGTCTCATTGAACAGTATTGAAAATTCTTGACAGTCTTGACAGAGCAGTATCACCCAAAATATCTGTGTTTGACTGGTAGGTGTTAGGAATGGTTCTCTTTTTTCAACTTAATGTCCGCGGATAGAGCAGTTTTGGTTTACACAGCCACCCTGTCAGTTCAACAGTGGTCGGTGGCTGAAAGGCTTTTCATTATTTCACGCTCAATGTAATTGCTTTCTTGTTTGGTTAAGAGATTAGGAAACTGTAACTCTTTATGTTTTCCAGCACACTGAGTAAACAAGACTCTACAGCAAGGCAGTTTTGAGTTCCATCAAAACAGGACATCTTCACTACCTTATGCCAACTGTGACGAAAACCAGGCAGACGGCCATTCTGAATCTGATAATGGCTATGCTGGTGTGTTGAAAGACTGATTGGGTTTGAAACTAAAAAAAAAAAAAAACCTTTGCATTTGAAACATGTTCTGTTTGGTTATCTCTCACCTTGTAATGACTGCCAAAGGTTGCCACATGATTTTAATGCAAAGTAATTACTTGCTGGATGAGTTGCCATGTCATGACTACAGTGTAAGCATATCAGGGCATAATATTTTCTCCCCTTTGTCTTTGAAGGGTGAGATATAGGGTTAGCTACATAAAAATAAGATGGACGATTCTAATTAACATTTTGTCATTTTTTGAGTACTCTAGTCTATTTTCAGAGTGCCCCATTTTTTGCTTTCAATGGCTGTTTATACCAAGAATATTATTGCTGATTATTTTTTTTTTTTTTTCAGATTGGTTAACTTATACAGTAGCAAGAAAAGTTAGTCTCAGCCATTTGGTAGCAGATGTTGAATGTTTGAACTGCTGCAGCATCCTAAACTGCTCTTTTGAAATTGGATGTACTGTCATGCCAAATAAAGACCGGGCTGCCAAAAAATGAGCGGGTGACATCATGACGGCTTTTGAAGTATCCATTGCTAGGACAATCTACCGATCTATCTATCTATCTATCTTACTTGCCTGCTATAGAATTTGCAGCTAGTTAATTTTAAATTAAATAAAAATTTGATAATTAGATATCCTTAATATTTTTGGGTAATCCAACATTCTGACATGCTAATGCTGCGTCATCCTAGTAACGGATGCTTTCCTAGCAGACGGAGTGTTCGACAGCTTTTACATTACCCGCTTGTTTTTTGGCAGCCATTTTTTGACATAACAGTATCACTCACTTATGTCATGAGGATGGAGAGTCACGAAAAGGCTGAAAACAGTATTTCATGGACACCATTTTCAATTGTGGAGGGTGTAGGGCAAGAAAACAAAAAGTTCCACTTTCATTGGAGCTAGCTACAGTTACAGTGGTGACTTAATACAGTTCTTACCGAATGGCTGGTTAAATAGCCATGACACAGGAACTATAGTTTCCGATATGCTTCCTTTCACCCAGTAGCTTTCTCTGTGTCTCTAAACAAATATAAAACTAGTTTTTTGTTGAAGAAACATTACCTCAGCATTTATTTAACAATTTAGCTGGATGCATATAGCACATGTTATGAAATCTGTGATAAAAGACATAGACCTTTGTAAAGTTAATTTGTGAAAGAACAGAGAAAGAGCTCTGCCACTTGGGTTTTTATGCGGTTATACTTTTATGTCAAATAAATATGCAATTAAATAAACATCATCAAAATGATGTTGCATGTAGCTGCACTCGCTGACGTTATCATCTTATAAAATCCTGTCCTATCCTATCTCTGTCCCATCTTGTTACATGACTATACTTAATTGCATTTTCTATTTATCTGTAAGAAATAAGGTACTTAAACAAAAGAAAGGCCAGTAAAAATAAATGAATTACAGCTCTTGAAAACATATAATAATGCATCACACAGTTCACATAGCCCAGTAGACAAACTGCACTGTTTATATCTGTATACCCATGTGCTCCATATTCTAAAAAATGACATCCAGAGTGGCTCAATCGATAAAGGTGCTTTAACGAACATACTCAAATTCAGATCATGGTGTTTGTCGAATATGATTGGGAGAGTGGCTGTGTACAATCTGCAGACTGCATGGGTGAGTGGGAATTGGCAGGGCTTCTATAAGCTGAACATTAACCAGCGTCTCCTGGCAACTTACATTTTTCATAAGACACATAACAAAGCAACCAAGCTACTATCAATGCTGTCAGTAAAAACATTAATTGCAACATTATGACTAATTATAATAGTAGTACCATTGAAACCTCATTGATTAGTATCATCATTAGACCCCTTGATTTAGTGCAGCAGAGGCAGCCTTTGGTAGAATGGAAAGCCCAAAGGAAAAAATACAAATATAGTACTGTATGACATGTCTCAGGGTCCAATGTGAATTGTATGACCGATAGAATACAAACAACATTCCAAATACAACTACAGTGTCACAACATATTTAGCTGATCTGGGTGTCTCTGGTGGAAACTATCTAGCTAGCTAGCCAACTGAATTAAGTAACACTTAATGCTCTGGTTATCACATTAAACTGAACTAGCTACTACCTTCCTCACAACTCTTTAAAACAGTAATTGTAAGATTAGTATTCTAAAAGGTTATGTTTTAATGGTAAAAAAGTATAATCTTAGTTAACTTGCTAATTAGCGAGATGGCTAAAGCAAGCAGCAAAGAATGGCAATAGCACTGCACTAAAAAAATTCTGAAAATGGGCAACTTGAGCTGGAAAACCATAATCTTGAGCAGTGGCACTAACTGGAATGTTTTGATACTGTATTTTTTTAGCCTGACCTGATAGGCATTCCTTATTTTTGGCCTATTGGGCCAGGCTAAAGGATTTGGTGTGAATAATTTTAATTTTTAATTTTAAGTAATAAAATGTTTAAACTAAATGTTTAAATTAAATAGTACATGGTGATTACATACATTTTTTTTTGCTATGGCTAAATTTTGATGGCTATAAACACGTGCTTGAAACTATTTGGGGGAATACTAACAATGCATATATTGAACGTTTTTTAATTTACAGTTCACGTTTATAGTTCAGGTTTTTTTAAGTCTAGTCAATAACCAAGTAATTACATTTTTTTACGTATGCATCACTCAGACAAATTTATTATAAATTGTTCTTACATATTATAAAACTTTGTGCTTGGTGGTCCATTGATACCCGCATCTCTTATATAATCAGATCATTTACTTACCTGCCTTTCAAAGTAAGTTTTACAAAGTATCATTGCATCTCAGATTGGTGGTTGAGTTTAATAGGATAGCTGGTACCTTTTGTATAAAAGCCTCCTTCTTATAAATGAGAGTAAGAACAAATTTCACTTGTATCTCATTATGGAATTTTATTTTTTTGGTTGAGTGAGTGGCCTTCAGTTAATACACCAACCTGTACTTAGTTATAATTTTTTCCCCTCCAATTAATTTGTTTTTCATTTACCTATACATACGTGTATTTGCATATATTTGTTCAAATGAGATATAATAAACTTTCACACTTTTATGTAAAAATGTTAAATAAATATTGTATAAAAAAAAGGATATTAATGCAATGATTAATTGATCGACAAAACTTAATTTTTATATGTAAACTTTGCCGGCTGGCTAAATGTAATTTCTGTTTTCGAAATCCATTGACATGGAAATGATAATCTCTGTATGGTTTACAAACAATCTTACCTCTACTTCATTGTTGTATAGCAGCATAACAATAACAGAACAGAAGTGACAGGCACTATTGTAGGCAACCCTGTAGTCCTCAGTTACCGTGTGGGTTTTCTCAAAGATTTCCCAAAGTCAAGCAGAGTGCCAGAATGATACAAATCTCTATTTAGCTCTGTCTCTCTTTTTCTCTTTTCCTTTCCTTACCTCAGAATTCTTCTTTCTTGCAAAATAGCAAATAGCAGTTGTTCCCTTGTCATAGCACTCCAATCATTGTTGTAAGCTTGGGATCATGTTTGATACTGTCAGATGGCTTGGAAAATTAAAAACCCAATTAAAGGCCCTGCACTGGGGTCAGCTCTTCTGCATATCAAAAGCCCTCCTCTGGCTATTCTGCACAAATTATATCCGTTAACAGCCCACTCTGCCTGGACTGCAACAGCACAGCACTTAGGAGTAATAAGTACTTTCCCCTCTCTGATCTGTTTCAAACATAAACCTCTTTGGAGGCGGTGGAAAAATGAACAAGTCATAATCAAATTGTCATTTTTCCCCCTTCTTCCTCTTGGCTAGATCCAAAAGTCTGCCTTAAGTGTAATTAACTGGGAGAGAGAAAGAGAGATTAAGTGAAGTTTATTTATTGTTTAGCATAAATGTTAACATTAAATAACACTATTCTACTATTTATTGTTTTCAATCGTTCTCATATTAACCACATGAATAGTGTGTGTGTGTGTGCGTGTGTGTGTGTGTGTGTGTATATATATATATATATTTGTTCTTCATTCATTCATCAAGAGAGGAAGCACAGAAAGAAATGTACTGCCAGCCTTAATGGTATTCATCTGGGGCTTGAAAATTAATATTCAACTTTTTCTGATAACAGGGGGTTCAGGCTATAGAACGCTTGCAGGTCAGACAGTCTTATTTAACTTCTGGGGTGGAATGATCTTTGCTTATAGTGTAGAACCATTGTTACAGATTTTTTATTGCAATATTTAATTTTACAGGGAAGGCACTGTGCATTTTTAAATCAAATGAGTAGAATCATGAATAAATGAGTGAAATAATATATTTTTTTTAAATGGAAAAAACATGATAAACTTGTAATTTCACTTGTAATTTCGTAGCATTTTATTATTGCTATGGATATTCTTAAGTAACTAGTATATTGATAATTCTAGCAAAGTGACAATGTTGCGTATGTTACGAAATGCTGGTATTTGCCTAAACATTCATCTGTGTCGCTAAACAACCGTTCAGAATGGCTGGAGATAATATGACGTTAACATTTTTTGTCAGATTTTTGTAAGAGAAAAGTCATAAATCTTTAACATCAGGTCCTTAGCTCTATCTCATTTACATTTAATGACATGATAATACACATTAGCAGACAATTTTAAATAATTGCGTCCTTACAATTTCCCCCCTTCCTCCCTAAATCCTCACCTACATGTCTTGTTATGTGCCTTTTTTCTAACTTTCATATTTTGAATGGCAATAATAGAAAATGCTTTTCCACAGAAACAATATATAATCATATGTCAGGGAAAAGATTGAGCAATTTCAAATGGTGACAGGTGAAAAGGACATTAAGTTCTGTTCTCCCATCATGGCGGGTATTCTTTCTGTCACTTGACAGGGTCTGCATTGAGCGTGGAGAAGTTAAAGACCTGTGCTGCGAGACAGGAGGGTGACAGCTCACCTGTCAGGGCATCCGAGCCTAACGAATTAGACCTCCAGAAATCCCCCCCCCCCCCCCAAATTCAAAATGCTATCCAGAGAAGGAGAGAGAGGGGAGAGATTTCTGAACACACACATATATATGATATTTATAAAAAAATATATATATATATAATTCCCCCAAACTAACAAGAAAGATTTTTTTTAAATAGCAATTCTGTGAAACATGACAGATTCTGTCAGATTGCTTGGAGAGACTACATGGAAAAAGAAAAATGTGGCTGGTCGCTTTGTATTAAGAAAGTTCCCTTTTGATTTTTTTATGACTGGAAAGAAAATCTAAATGGGTATTCAGATTTTATGATAATTTTTAGCATGACTGCTGATAAATTTTTCTAAACTCCTTGCCCTGGTCAAATAAAACAATATTTGTTAGAGCCATGATAAGTTCTATCACATGGGATTAGATGAAGGGCAATGGAAAACCCTAACTGTGCCACTAATTTAGATCACATCAGATGAAAAAAGTGAACACACCTCACCTTATTGATTGATGCGTGATGTTCAATTTTTTTTAAACTGAATTGTCACAGTAAAGAATTCACTTTTTGTGAAACCTTTTACGTTTTATAGAGCCCCTCAGTGAGTCATGTCCACAGAGGAAATCTTGTCGGTTGTCTGTTAAGGACCATTCCATATTTGACAATGTGGAACTGACTGCCAAATTTAATTATATTCATTGCGTGGTGGAGAGGGGGGTCTGCATAAATGAAATAAATGTTTTTTTTTTAATAGTGTGAGTATTGTTAATTTTCCCTATGTAATATTCTGTGAAAGAGTTAGCCACCTGGAAGAGTGAGCACTGGTCCCTCATGTGCCTTCCCAAATCTATTCCTTACACTTGCACTGTACTGGTCAAACAAATTAAATTACTGCAGCAGTATGTAAGTAATTTTATGTAAATTATAGCGTTAATGTTCTGCATCCTGCTGCTGGCAATAGGCTGGTTTTGTTCTGGTGGTTCCTCCTTTGCATTACCACAGTCACCATTAGTAATGAACACGTACATTTCACAAGACTACAGTAAAATTTATCCAGATATTCTGATAAGTATCCACCCAATCTGACTGTTTGGCTTGAGGCTAATTCAGTTTATATTAATAATTAAAATAATACTCAAGAGTTATTAAGACGTGCAGCCACTATGATGTCACCTAGTAAAAGATAACATTTTAATAGGAGATTGTGGCACTCTGAATCCCAACTGATATTCCAAACAAAAAATAAATAAAGGGACTGAAGTAAGTAAGCATTTTATTGCATGATTGACTTGATAGATTTTGCTTTTGAAGCACATATTATTTTTTCTTGCATTTTATTAATGCAGAATTTCACATTTACAATCTTGTACAATATTTATGCTAAAGAATAAATAAACTTCTCTTACTCTCGCTTTCTCTCTCCCAGTTACAATTGCACTCAGGGCAGACTTCTAGCCACGAGGAAGAAGGTGGAAAAATTACAATTTTATTATGGATGGAAGTACTGTTGAAGTAGACCTCGTTGCATTAATGAAAAATCAAGGTCTCTCCTTTTAAAAATGGTACACTGATGAAAGGATAATGGCTTGAGCCGTAGATCACTGTGCCGCCACATTTTGTGCAGGATGCAAGGCCGACGCAACAAATGTCAGTGACTAAGATTGGAGAATCGATTGTATGTGAGAAACCGGTGGTAGAAGGCCGTCTTTTCCGAGGCTCTCCCACCTCGCTCCCCTACTCTCCTGGCATCCTTGTGGGCTCCCAGCAAAATTTATGACGACATGTGCGAGCCTGAGATTTACACTTGATTTTTGTTTCAGTAATTTCTAAAATTAAGAAGTGTATCCTTGCATTTCATTAAATCCTGGCTAATGAGATTACTGTCTTCCCAAAGAGGGGATGATGAAGTGTCCGTGCCATGGAGCATAAATTAGTGCTGCAGGGTTAAACGCTGGAACTAACTCATGTTTCAACAAAGGCCCTTACCAGCAGTTAAGTTAACGGACATAAATACTGTCAAATTTGTCTATATTCTGCTCTACTCAGATCTGACTAAGCCCTCCCCAACCCAATCTAGTTTGGTTTTCCATGGCTTATGTTTTGAAACCGAAGTGCTCAAGCTAAACACCACACACGGTAAAGATGAGAGGTTGGTTTTAAATGATGAGCTAAACACACAACTAGGAGGCTACAAATTTACAAATTCAACAATGAAGAAAGAACTGGGTGAAAATAAAAGATTTTTTTTAAATGAAGCAGACTTTCTGGGCTGATGAATAGTGGCTGTTTATTATTAGAAAGGCAAAAGGAGAAGGAGGTTTTACTTTTCTTTTCTATCTGATAGACACTTTTGTAAAAAAAAAAAGAAAGAGAGAAAAAAGAGGAGAATAGAATAGCTATGGTGATAATAGGTTTGATACATATTCTGCCAAAAATTATATCAAGTTAATGAGGTGGCTGAAAGGGCTCATGCATTTTGTAAGAGTAATTTCAATGTATTAGTATAATTACCAGTGATGAGAAAACTAACAGAATTTCCTCTCACAAGTTCATTTGTGCTCTGCAAAATTACACCATGCAAGAAAGAAAATTATGGAGCCATCCAGGGAGAGTTCATGCCTGATTTGATCATGGCTGCTAATTGGATGATCATTTTCATAAAGCCTTTCAAATGGCTGACAGTTTCTGTCGCTCATTTGTTTCTCCCCTGTTTTTTTATTTACATTTTTATTTTAAATAAATGTACTCTACTAATCCCAGGCAAAGCAGCACAACCGGGGAGTTTGCAAAATCTTTTAAGTATTTCAAGCCGGTCCACAGGTGAAATCTACTAATTTGCAAGCCATCCCTGTCCCCCCATTAGCTGTTTCCAAGGAGACTTAACGAGAGCCCTACCAAGAGTGGCTTTTTTCCAAATAGTAATCTGAAGGGATACCTGCAGGGTGAGATTTCTCCACTGTCCTCATCTTGTCAGCAGACTGTGTACCACTGCAATTTAATGAAGCTGGAAACAGACTGTGTGTGAACACTCCACCTGTGCCTGTGTCTGGACAGGGGATATGCCTTGTCTGTAACATGGCATGAGAGTGGGAGTGGCACACCCACAGAGAAAAGGAAACCATAATGCAATGGTATATAAAGTGGTCTTCCGCCATTTACATATTTTCTTTCACCATTTTTTCTTATTATTTGTAACCACCTGGCTAGCGGCTGTCAGAACACCCTTCATACAATGTCTATCAGTAATAATAATTCTTGTTAATATTTCGCTTTAAAACCATTGTAAGGATATCAAAAATTACTCATTAAGTTTCTTAAATCATCTTGTGATAAATAAATATAAATAATTAAATGAAACATAATCAAAAATTTAAATATCATTTTAATGTTCTAATGTAGTCATTTTTTATATATTTACCAGTGGTTCTAGCCACTAAACTTTTGCATGGATTAATGCAAAACATAATAAAATATTAAATAATATTTAAATAATAATAAAAAATGTATTATTGAGTTACATATAATCTACACAAATCTGTTTTGACTCATCAGTATATAATGTCATCAAGAACCAAATATACAAATGGAGGGTGTCGTATTTAAATTAGCGGGATGGAAAGCAGCAGACTTTAGGTATGACATAAAGAGATACCTATTCAGTGTTTGATAAAAAGGGGTGAGTGAGGTGATGGCTCCAATTAAAGGGCCAATTTTTCCCACTGCAAAAGAAGAAAATCTGCTAGCCTGGGTGGCGGGACTACATAAAGGGTCGGCGTGAGGATGGGGTGTCAAGCCAAAGAACAAAGCAGGTTGAGGGGCTTGGAAAGGTTTCACAAGACTCCAGACATCGGTCAGAATGGGGTCAAGTTAGTTACAGTGAAAGATGAAATAATTGTTGTTTCTGAATAACACATATATCAGTGTCCAATTCCACTAGTAATTGATTAAGTTTGAACTATTACTGGAATACTGGTCTCAGTTTGCAATTTCTCGAAAATTACCTTTTTAATAAGTCAATTGAGACAGAAAATCTTTGGCGTTGCATCCCAGTGCAAACCCAATAGCACAGTACTAATATTTCTCAAATTTAAATTAAAAAATGGTAACAAAGACAGGTAACTATAAACCAGCCGTCCCACAGCTGAACCCTCATATTTTATCCCAGTTAACTCCTTCAACCTTAATTCCATGATTTTCTTAATAGGTACTAAGGCCTATTATCAGTAGGAAATAATTGTCACTGAAAGAATTTCATTGGCAAGTATATTCCAGCGATCTAACTGTAATAGCACTTCATCCCGTTAAGGCCCATCTTCAAAAAGGACGGTCCAGTAGCCCAATGGGTTGACAGGAAAATGGCGGAATACAATGCATGCAAATAGAGAACACAAGAAGGAGATAGGGGTGACAGGTGCAAGCTTGGCTAACTCTTGCTTGCACATATTCCATCCCTTCACTGGGCATATGTCTGCTTTTTTCAGTACCTGGTTGAGTTGTGAATCCTCCCAGCTGGTTCTCTGGTCCAGTACCGCATAGCAGTCAAAGACCAGAACATGTCACCCTGGACGGTAAGTAACCAACTGTCACATTAACCCTTGTCCGAACACAAACGGAAGGCTATAAAAGCCAGGTGTCTTCCTTCCACAGGTTTGGCTGTATAGTATTCTTGCTGTGTTTATCGTCTGGTTGGTCCCCCTAACACCACAGCCCACCCTATCATTGTACATTCTCACTCTGGGCTCATTCTTTCCTCCTCATAAGAGCAAATGACAAAAACAACTAACACACATAAAAATATGTCACAAAAAAGGATATACGAACAAGACATAGGAAATTCACAGATGGGAATCTGCCCCTTCCCCATTGATTTCTGTCCCGACAAACGGGGAGGGGATTAACATGGCATCACCCATTTAGGATTGGCAACCAAAGTAAATTAACCAGTTGTTAACCAAAGTTACCAATGTCAAATTAAACTACTCAATTTAACCCAACTACATGGTCTAGGCACTACTTTAATAAGAAATTCGCCCACATCGCTTATTAGCACTAACAAACACTTATTAATTAAGCTGGTCATTGCAGAGAAGTGTAGCGAAACAGGAGGGGAGATGAGAAATCAAGAAACCCAGAGTATAATATGAATATTGAGGGACTGACAGAAAAGTTGGCGCAGTTTAAAGAGCGGCACTGCATCTTGTAAGTATGAGGTTAAGTAAGCTACCTACCTTGTTAGTTGGAGTTGTTACAGGGAGGTAAGTTGGTAGGTAGTAGAAATTAGGAAGGTTAGTGTAGTATCCACCTGTTAAAGGAACTGGTGTCATGTAAGAGAGTTATCACAACTGATACTGGAATTTTCCCTGAGCGCCTCCATGTGCTGGATTATACTACAGAATTTAGGGCCGTTGAGAATAGTGTGCTAAATAAATTATGCATGTGTTAAAATAGGCAATGGGTAATTTATTACAAAAGAAAATTGGGCGAGGGGGGGAATTATTTAATCCTCAGGTCAGCAGTAATTTCATACAGCAGTGAAGTCTAACATCATGTAATTCCATAAATCATGTAAATAATTAATTGATCATAAAATGTGTATTTTTTGCAATAAAGAAATTTCAAATTTCAAATTTTCATATCAACCCATGGAACAGAAAAAAGTTCCTTAATGCACAATTAAGCTGTAAGAAACATAATTTGCTGTACACTGCATCTCCATTTTTGTCTGGAAATTTTAAACTTAAATTAGCAAGTCACCAATACCTGCTTTCACACAATTGTATGTCGCCACTCGTGACTTTCTGTCGCTGTCAGCAAATTACACAGCCTAGTTTCAAACCTAGAAATCATTGTATTGGGCAGGCCCTCTTTCTTGGATATTTTGAGACATACTGGAATGAATTCATAAGTCTTCACAATGACAAAATATATTAAGAGTATCTCTAAGAGAAATAATCAGTTGATTTACTTTATTGTTAAGAATTTAGCTAGATCTTGGGTTGGAGGCAAAGTGTGATAAGAGGCCAAAATCTACCACCAGTAATTTTCATATTTCTGTGTCACCATCATGACCTACTAAGAGTGGCTTGGAGGTTCCTGATGAAACAACATCATTCTTGACACATTACGTTCAGTTGAAAAAAACGTATATAAATGTGTTTTGTGCTTGAACAGTTTATTATGTTTCTTATTGTTATATAGATTATATTTGTTATTATGATAACTTTCAGTTTCATGTACAAAGTATTGGTTATCTGGCAACTGCCCGAGTCAGAGTTCAACAAAAGAATGCCATTTATTAATTTAATTTACCATAGTATAAAAAAAAGATCAGTTAGATTTTGTGTGACATCTCATTTGTATTACGTAAGGGACACTGTACAAGGTTCATGAATATGACTAGATAGTGAGAGCTAAAGAGCTATCTGCAAGATAAAAAACTTAATAGTTTAAGAAAAGAAAGAAAAAATCATGGTGGAGATAATGGAACCAAACAGGAAAGGAGGAGCAATCTTGAAAAGACCATTTTTAAACAAAATTACACGTAGCAAGGAGCGTAAGGGGGCACGTGATGAAATGTATTCTGATAACTGAACAGCAGATGTCTCTCACGGAGCCCCATTGTTGCTGAGAACAGCAGGAACCTGCATTTCAGTGGGCTTACTTCACACTGCATTCATTTGCCTGCCAGCTGCCAATTTGGGAATCTGCAGACCACTACCACCCCCCCCCCCACCCCCCTTCTTAGGGCTTCCCCTCAACTATTGGCATGTCTTCGAGAAAAGTCTGCTCTGTGAACAATGAAAGCGGTGTTCTTCAACTCCAGAGTCACTTCTGCTGGTCTCACATCATCTTCCTTAAACTCAGAATGAATAGTAAAGGATAGCTTGGTTTTCATTTTGTTGGTTCTGTTTTCCTTTATCAGTTATAGAGGAAATGTAGGAATATTTGTTATTTTTTAGACATTTGAACATTTAAACTCTTTATGACAAATCTATTTCCTTATCAATAGATTTGTAATAAAATAATAATAAAGTCTCATGAGAGAGAATAAATAATGGACCAAATAACATTTTATGATCTGGACAATGAACACTTAAAATATATGTTTTCCATTTTCAATTTTATACACATGTCAGATTAGCAATTTTAAACAAAGTATTTATGGTCAATGCCATGTAGGGTAGTTTCATATAATTGATGGAATTCCCAAATTTTGCAAGTAATTCAGTAATTCAGTTTTATTCCGTTCTCAGATGTTTTAGTTTACTATTACAAGTAAATGGACTATTCATTCGATAGTGTCATGGATGGTTCAGAGGTGCATTAGATAATTTAAAATGAATATAAAAAAAAAGATTTTTCTTTGCAGGAGTAATGGCTTTGCTACCCTGTGAGATTGGTAAGCTAGCTACCTGCCTAGCAAATAATCAAAGCCCCCCCCCCCCCCGCTCTAAATCTTACTTAGACTGGATACCGTCCTTTTAAAGGCTGGGAGAAGAATGGTAGCTTCACACAAGGCAGAAGGCCATGAATCATAAAATCAGGGGAAAAGTGATATGTGGCTTCTTGCCTTGCCTGTGACACCTCCTGGTCACCATCATGTTAGCTGAGTTTTGGCTTGTGTTTACTCCTCCTATATCAGCTTCCACTCTTCTGGGAAGGCTTTCTACAAGATTATGGAGTGTGTCTGTTGGAATTTTTGCCCATTCTTCCAGAATATCGTGAATATTGTGTTCGCTTATGTCGCTGACTATACTGCATATTTGGATTACCTGGTGATTCATTCCACTACCTGGTCTGACCATGTCAGTACAATGCGTGTTGTGTTTAATCGATTGGCTAAAGCTTAATTGACGCTGAGCCAAGTGTGAGTTCGGAAAAGCCACATTCACCTATCTGGGTAAACAGGTTGGTCCTGGTCAAGTTCGTCCTATAACGACTAAGGTTGAAGCCATCATTTTCCGTGTCCCTGTGACACGGCGGGAGTTGCGCAGGTTCTTAGGGATGGCTGGTTTCTGTAGAAACTTTTCATCGGTTGTAGCCCCGCTGACCAATTTTCTCAGCCCTACTATATGCCCCTGTTCTTTCTGCTCCCGATTTTGGGAAACCTTTTAAGTTGGAGGTGGATGCGAGTTCCGTTGGCGCTGGACCCGTGCTATTACCGGAAGCTAAAGGAGTAGACCACCCCGTGTGCTATTTCTCTCGTAAGTTCAACAGTTGCCAGTCCAGATACTTTACTGTTCACACCACACTTCCCATAGTTTAAAAACCAACTGTTATCCTCTGTCTTGACTCTTGATATATTTAGAGTCCCCTTAGCCCCTTAGTAGAGAGCATTCGTTCTGTGTTCCGTGTGGGCATATAGTACACATTGTCTCTGTTACTGCTACCCCATAGTGTTTATAATCCTGGTTGTTTTTCCTGTCTAACCTATTCATGTTTACCTGTTTCTCAGTTGTCAAATGTGACTTTTCCTTGTTTATCCCTGGGGGAAGGGGATTGCACATAAGGAATTCAGATAGGCATGCTGCCCATGGGCTTACATTCTACTTGTAGGATTTACTATATTCTCTGTATACACTAGGTAAGATTCTGGGTGGACCACTCTCTGTATGTTTATTAGTTAGAGAGACTAGACCTTCTATAATAGGAATTTTCACATATACTTTCTTTGCTTTGTTCCCGCTTAGCCCCTTTCCCCAAATTACTGTGCGTGGTTTGAAATAAACTTTTGTTTAAACTGATACATGTGGTGTATATCGTCCCTAATGGCCCTCACATCTCCTCTTCCTCGCCAAAACAACAGTTTGTACTAGTGCAACGGTATGTTATGGTTCCCCTCCCTAGGTGGTACGTAACATACACTATATGGACAAAAGTATTGGGACACCTACACATTACACCTACAGGAGCTTTTATGACATCCCATTCT
>JAOVYW010050640.1:0-12888 GCA_025775045.1 Hiodon tergisus
GTATACAGGGTTAGGGTTGTATATGTGTACAGGGTTAGGATTATGTAGGTATACAGGGTTAGGGTTGTATATGTACAAGGTTAGGATTATGTATGTATACAGGGTTAGGGTTGTATATGTACAAGGTTAGGATTATGTATGTATACAGGGTTAGGGTTGTATATGTGTACAGGGTTAGGATTATATATATATGTAACAGAGCCAACTGGAATTGGACTTACTAAATGACGTAGTGTCCTTAATGATTTGTCACTTGAGCACACGTAACAGAGTATGGTAACTTAGGACTGGGTTACCATGGCAACCACCGTAAACAATCAAAGGCAGCTCTGTTTTCAAGACGAAAACGTGCAGTGTTTCGCAGAGAGGAATTTATCCAGGTAAGTCGTTGTTTCATTCAGCAAACACCAGTTTCCTTTGTATAATATTATGTTTTTCTTTCCTAAGTAACCTGTTACTTGCTGTTCTGTAATTTCTTATCCGTTCTACTGTTGTTTTACAGAACAAAGTTCACATGCCAGGTGTTTTATTCCAGTGAGACACATTTAAAAAGAATGATGCCCACCCGGTCCAATTCATTTCCGTCTCACAAGAACTTCTTACCTTTGTTAATGGGGCCAAGAGATAAGCATGTCACCTTTGTTGTGGACACATCAGAAGGCATGTACTCTCTCCTTGGTTCAGTGAAGCACCTCCTCACACAGGTCCTGCTAACTAAGGCTTCACTCCGAGACTCCCTCTTCAACATCACGAGCTTCTCCTGTAAGGTACTTTTGCCTTATTGCTGTTATTTGAGTAAATATTAATTGCGTCAGTACTAGCAACATGTTACACTGGAAAGGAATCGGGCTTTATGAGAACCATTATGTATTCCCTTCTGTGCCCCACCCACTAGGTGACAAAGTGGCGTGATCATATGACCACCTGTGTCCCTGACTCTGTGTACGAGGCCCTGGGCTGGATCCACACCCTGTGCTGTACCCCTGGTAGTGACCTCCAGAATGCTCTGAATGCAGCCTTCGCTGACCCTGCCTGTCAGGCTGTCCATCTGCTGACCAGCGACATACCTGACAACCCTGAGGAAGTCCTGCGGTCATTGCCTGGTGTTGCGAGCACACGCTGTGTGCATGTGTTTTTACTGTCAGATAAGTGCTGTCCAGACAGAGGAGTGCAAGAGTACCTGCAGTGTCTTAGTCAGTCCACCGGGGGGAGATGTCACATCCTGATTCTCGACTCCATTGGTGCGGTTGAGCAGGTGAGCACACTTGAGTCTTGTCTTGCTAAAGTTCCAGATTCGCTCACACAAAGACGTGACCTGGATTCAGAGATGAAGGTGCACCAGCTCTTGTATTTTGCAATGACAGGTGGTCACCTTGAACCCAGTGGAATGTTGGACCCCAGCTCCGATCTGCACGTGTGGGAGGTACTGCAGGGCACGCGCACAGCCACACGTGTCTTTGCTCCCCCTTGACCACAGGTAATGTCTGCCTTCTCATCATTAGCATGATTTAATCTGCCTTTTATAATTCAGTAATAGGATGAAATTGATCAGAGCTCTGAAAAATATAAAACCCATCTCAGACGCCACTTTGTTCCCACAAGTCCCACCAGCACTTGCAAGGTGTGGGAGAGGCCACGGGGCAGCATTGGGTTAGCCTCAGGCAGACGTGTCCTAGCCCGGAAGGACACGGATGGGTATTACTACATGGGGACAATAAAACAAGAAGAACAGGTAAATTGGCAACAGATGAATCCCAGCATGATAGTATTTCCACTGGATATTGTGAAATGCACTGAGCTTTTCTAGTCAGGCACAAAAAGGTCACCTGTGCTGGAAAGGACATTAGCCCCCTGCAGGAAATAAATGCATTTCTCAAGTTTTGTATCCTTGTATTCTCCCCTGTATTTTATGGATAAAGGTGTAGTTGTAGTCAAGCACAAATACATGCTAATGTTAACCCTATGTGGGGGTGCCAGGGGAGAAGAGGACTGTTTCTGGTTGAGTTCTGTAGCCTGACGGGAGGCCAGAGCGACTGGGCTCTGCAGCACACCAGCCTGGAAGACATGGTTGACCACGTCGAAGCGCACGGACACAACCTGCTCCCCGGTGACAGAGTGCTGGCTCCCTGCGGGAAGGAGCTGGACCGGTACCAGCCCGGCAGTGTGCTCTCCGGGGTTGAGTTGAGAAACCCACTCAGAGGTGACGGCTCGACTGCCAATCAGCATAAAACCGTTTCGATTACAAAAATATCTTCTCTTTTATGTACCTTCAATTTAAAACAAAACCACAGTCAAATGTGTGTTCTAAATATTAGCGTGAAAAGAACACGGCATGTTGTTCGGTAGGTATGGAAAGTTCCCGTTTTATGGACGTCCAAATTATGTGGACTGCATAGCAGCCAAAAATGTATTTGATTGTTCAGTTTCAACCTTTCAGTCATAACAAGGAACTGTTACAAAAAAAACTTTTCATCTATACCTTCACTCGATGATCACCAGGATAGAAGAAAAGTGTAGATCCTCCTATTCGGGAATGTAATTCATTCAGAAGTCAGGGACTCTGTACAACCATGGCATTCACAGCCCATGATATAAAATCATTTTGTCAGCAGTTAAGTTCTCCTGTAAAGAGCGCCCATCCTTCACGGGTGACGTGGTTCATTGCTTTTATAGCTGAAAAGACTGGCAGCTCTCAGGATCCTAACCCCGGTTTGCCTTCCTGTCCTCCAGTCAGAAATATAAATGGGATCCAGGTGTTGTTCTGGAATGGGACGGTAGCTTCAGTGCCCGGGGAGATGGCCGTGTGGATCTCGCCCTCGCTGTATGAGCGGATCGTGAGCGAGCTCCAGCAGCCCCTTCCAGTCAGACAGGTGGTCCCGAGACTCTGTTCCCATGGTGATGCGCAGAGCTGCTGGACTCCACCCTGTCCTCGCTGCGTGTTTTCTTCACGCCTCTGCCGTGTCCCACGGTTCTCCCCGTGCCAGTGCTCACATCCACCGTGGTGTTCAGCCACCTGCTGTCACTGGCATGACCTGGGAGACGGAGAGAGGAGCCGGGAACATCAGGACCTGGAGAGGAAGGTCAATCTCCAGCTGAAGGAGCTAAATGATAGAGAGACCACAGGCAGAGAGCCTAAGCCTGTAGGTGTGGAGACAGTCAACCAGGCAGTCAACACAGATGTCAGCCTTCTTCGCAGGTCACGGTCAGCTGCTCTGGGTCAACCTGCCTGGAAGTACTGGAGGAGGAGCCCCCCAGAGGCAGTGCACAGACAGCCCCGCGGTACCTTTAAAGACAGCTAAAACCCACCATTAAAACACGCAAGCCCTTATTATTAAATACACTGCTAAATACGTCTCCTTCTTGGTGGTCCTCTTTGGTCCTCCCACAAGCAACAGTCGGTAATGTTCAAATCAAAAGAATATCTCCGTACAGTCAGTGTCAAAAACTCCCATTCGATGCTGATTGCAAGTAATAAACCTCCTTTGAGAGAGGACCCCAAAAAGAGAATGTGAATATGCCAAACTAGAAATAGAATGTTGCATTGTCAGATTATATAAAAACGATTATGTAATATTGGAGATCATTGTTATTCTTAATTAATCAACGCCGTTATCCAAGGTGACTTCCAAGTCAGAAAGCAAACGCGTGATACACTTTTACACTTTTATGCAGTTATATAGCAGGATAATAGTCTGTTATGTTTTTGGTCTGTTGGAATTGTTTTGTATCTATGGATCCTTGGAGGCCGTTTTAATACTGAGGATAAAGCCAGCTTTGGGGGGATCTTAGTCCAACTGAATATTTGTGGTTTTAACGCCGTAAAGCAGTCCACAGAGGGAAACCGTAACAGCCGAAGAACCCAGAGGAAGAAAGGATTTAAAAAAAATCACCCCTCAAAATTGCCAGATACTCTCAGAACACTACAGAAAGAGGGTTGTTACGGCAGTCGATGGGGTGAATTTATAAGGTACAAGGGATCTGAGAAATATATTACTTTGCAATGATGACATCTCCAAGCAATGATGTTAACAGCATTCGATAAAAAGGTTTTTTTTTGTTTTTTTTTTGCGGTACGAGTAAATATTCAGGGCACCAAGCATAAAAAAATTACAGAAAAGATACATGTATAATGTGGCACGCAGTGTTCCTAAGAGAATGTGTACATGTAATATTCCTTAATATGACAAAGAAAACAGTCCGGATTGTTTTATATGTATGAATGAATTCGCAGCGCGATCCAGAAGTTCTACTGTGGATATTCGAACTAGCAAAAGTCCATTCTTAAAATGGTACGGCTGTTCTCTCTTCCAATTTTCACATTACTTTTACAGAGCGTTCGTCGTCGCTTCCTGTTCTATTCCACTTTTTTGGAAGGGGTGGATTTAGCCATTCTTAAAGATTGTTACTGGAGTTGCGGAGGCAGACGCTGAACAGATAAGAAAAGCGAAGTTACGCCACGCAATGGATTTTTGAAAAATTATTCAAAACAAAAAACGATTAACAAAACACAGGTAGGAAATGTTTTTGTATTACGCCACAGCATACGTGCTTTACAAACAATTGGTGTTAATGAGAAATTATAACGGAACAATAATCATATACAAAAAGTGCGCTAAAATAATTCGGAAAACGCGTTTTCTTTAGTTTATGCAGATAGGCACACGGTAAGGGATGTTAGAAATCAAGGTATTTAGCGCCTTTATATTTTCGCCTTTCCTGAGATATATTCAGTGGGATAGACTAACTATTTTAAATAGTATAGTAATTAATTAATTAATAAGAGATTTGCTGACCTTTGTCTTTATAAATTCTGATTGGCGCTGTATATTACATGCATATAAATAACCCGTCTCATACCTGTGTAGGTGTTTGAGTGTACTCTGGTGGTAGAGAACGTGAGTTGCCAGTCAGATGAATTGCTCCATATAAAAGGAGGTAGTAGAAGAGCGCTGCAAATTTGTCTCGGAACCCACTTTAGTGGCATTTTCGTGTGCACAAATACAAGGGGGCGCTCTTTAGCTTACAATGAGGTGTGTTGTTTTTTCCATCAAAGGACGAAAACAATGTAAGAATAGGACATTGATATCCACTCATGAGAGGAAAATGATGCAGGTAAGCGCTGCCCCACGCCAGTTGTTTAAAACGTAAGACAAACGCAGGAAAGGCCTATTGTACGGATGAAGTTTTTTAAGGTTCAGGCCCAAAGCATAAAATACAGTTGGTATTAGTTGGTACTCTAAACAGTCATGGATTAAACACTTCACTATGGAGGCTTGTGTTTAGGTTTAAGAAATCTGTGAGCCGACAAATTTTACACAAGTGCAGTAGCTAAATTGAATAAAAGATCCAAGACTTTCCTTGTCCGAGGTTAGTGGTATCATAGACTGTGTGTGTGTGTGTGTATATGTGTAAATATATATATATATATACACACACACACTGATCTGCCATAACATTATGACCACTGACAGGTGAAGTGAAATAAGACTGATAATCTCGTCATCATGGCACCTGTCAGTGGGTGAGATATGTTAGGCAGCAAGTGAACATTTTGTCCTCAAAGTTGATGTGTCAGAAGCAGGGCAAGCGTAAGGATCTGACCGACTTTGACAAGGGCCAGATGACTGGGTCAGAGCATCTCCAAAACTGCAGCTCTTGCGGGGTGTTCCCGGTCTGCAGTGGTCAGTACCTATCATGTGGTGAGCGAAGGCTGGCCCGTGTGGTCAGATCCAACAGACGAGCTACTGTAGCTCAAATTGCTGAAAAGGTTAATGCAGGTTCTGATAGAAAGGTGTCAGAACACACAGCGCAGCGCAGTTTGTTGTATATGGGGCTGCGTAGCCGCAGACCAGTCAGAGTGCCCATGCTGACCCCTGGCCACTGCTGAAAACGCCTACAATGGGCAAGTGAGCATGATCTGGTCTGATGAATCACAGTTTCTTTTACATCACGTGGATGGCTGGGTGCGTGTGCGTCGCTGACCTGGAGAACACATGGCACCAACTTACAGGACTTAAAGGATCTGCTGCTAACGTCTTGGTGCCAGATACCACAGCACACCTTCAGAGGTCTAGTGGACTCCATGCCTCGACTGGTCAGGGCTGTTTTGGCTGCAAAAGGGGGACCTACACAATATTAGGCAGGGGGTCATAATGTTTTGGCTGAACGGCGTGTGTGTATTCTGTTTAAAGATTGCTTTGATGACATGACGTGTATTTTCTCACTTTAGGCTAAAGTAAAAAAGCATTATTAAATCATTATTATACATTCTTACGTGTGTATCATCTTTATCTGACCCTGACATGTTTCAGTGTGTACCAGCTCAAGCCAGTCGCTGGGATTGTAACTTTTATTGAGTGGAACTGACAGCGTAAAGACACCTGGAAATAATCACACATGGAAACTGGATTCGTGGGCCTTCTGGCTAACTGTTTCTTAATTAATACAACTCTCGTGCGATTAATACACCTTATCACGTAGTACAATATGTTCTATATACAGATTATTTAAAACAAAAGTGAACCTTGTCTAAGAATTGAAATCAGGATGAGTTGAATGTCTTTCTTTTCCCTAGACATAGTGTGAGGTTTTACAGTTCTCTGTGATGGAGTTATACTTCATAGGTCAGAGGGTCTAAATGGACTCCATATGAATGGACCAGCCTCACAAGAGCTTCCACAGTGCCCGAGGGTACAACCCCTAATTATATAGCAAGGAAATGCACACCCTAATCCCTCTGAACAAGAGCGTTTGTGTTTAAATTTCCGATAAGAGTAATATACAGAATACCATCCACGGAAATCATAGTGGAGATTTTTTAAAGTATGCCCACCGGACAAATGTCACAATTTACAAGTTGCTGTAGATATGACTGTAGCTTCTGTACGTGGAGTTACTTGTTACCGTATTGTGTTCACCATCTTAAGTATGCCGGGCAGGCTTTTATTTAACTAAATTCCTTGACGCACGACCTGCAGCTATTTAATTATGTTATAATGGCAACAATGAAAGCTCCCACTGGACTGTTTTATAGCGTAAGGATATATTATATGAGGGGTATTTTGTTGTTTTTGTGGGTTCTCTGAGCGATGACTACCCATTACAGTAGGAGATGTTTTATCCCCATCTATGCTGAAGCTGGTATCCACCACAGGCTAAATTAATCTTTGGGGATGCGGTCCTAAACTAACATTCCAGGTTCAAAAGACATTGGACAAATTGGGGGCAATCAGCAGAGATAAGCTTAACAAACGGGCCAGCGCCATTCTCGAATATGATTGATTTATGTGGAGCATTATTATTAGTTTTACGGTTTTAATTTTGGGAAAACATTTTTTTTCTCATACAAAGAATACTGAAAAAAACACATCTTCACACAGGTGTTGTTGGAAAAAGCAAGTCTGATACGGGATGGGCTTTAAAAGTACCAAATTAGGTTTTAGTCAGCATTCAGCATTACTACAGCCTAGGTTTTATTTCTACAGTATGCAGCTTCTGAGGAAACTCAGGAAACCACCATCTAAGAGTCAGAGACATGGTCCCACACAACGCTTTTAATATGCCAGATAACAGTACTTTGACACATCTTAGATCTTTGTAAATAACAAAAAATAAAAATAAAACGTTTTTACTGCTCGTCTCTTGGTAACGCATTTTCGTTGGTCCAAAACCACATCCCTTCCATCAAAAGCAGGTTGTCCTGGGTTGCTGGATGAATCAAACTTCTGGCAGAGTTAATTTGAAGAATTTAAATTTGGAAGTAAGTATGAATACCTGGTGTGACTGTGCTGTGATCAAGCCCATATGGTGTGGTTCTGGAATGTATCGGTATGGTGTGGGCTGGTAACTGAATATAAGCGTGTGTGGAGGGGTTGCTGTCAGGCTCTAGAACGATTCTTTGTCATTCCTAATTCTAAAGAGCTATCTCAAGTCTGACAGCTGAATGGGATCTATGCTTGTTTTTTAAAAACGAAGACAGATTCTTTACACTACTTCTTTTTAATGTTGTCTCTTTTATAAAGCAAGCTCACTTATTTTCATAGTGGGTGTTCTGGAAGTTTTCATGAAGTGATAGAGAATCTCCTGGAAACCTATAGCTTCAAGGTGCATGATGAAGTCCGTGGTTTGCGGGTAGGGATCGAGACCCAAATGCTCATACCTTTATATTTCTCAAAATTCAGGTCCACCACATTTATAGGAAAAGATCTGTTTAGCTTCGAGTTATCCCACACTTTGTGGGATTTTTCTACCATGAATCTCCTAACAGGCATCCTCTCTCGGGTGACATTGACTCTGTGCTGTGTTGTTTTTACTCTGCAGTAAGCAGATCGAGGGCCATAGGAGGAACAGACTGGGAAAGGTACAAGGCAACACAGAAAGGTCTTTGTCCGACTGGCTAAACAGCCTCGGGAATTCACACAGGGGTCTGTGGCATGAACAAACATGTCACAAATCTTCTGCTCGCTCACGTGTCTCTGCCCTGTGGGGGTTCATATGGAATTAACATGTGGAACAATATATTGCAACGTGCCTCAAAGATCTTAGAGAAGCAGCAGTCAATGCCTGGGGGTCACCATATTCTGCCTCTGATTGGTAGAATGCCTTGTCAGTTTAACCTAATGACATTTATATTGACACTGATACCATACTGCACACCCGTTCTGCTAAACCTACACATGCAGGAAACCTTTTGCAGCCAGGTGACTGCGTGTTTCCGTTTGATGAACTGTAAAATGTATATGTAATTTTATTCTAATTAACGACTTTGTTTTGACCTTAAATGTCCAAACCGTCACTCAGAGACGTCCAAATGTATCACGCTCATTTGAAGTATCATCAATGTATTTTTAACCACATGTTCCCACAATGCTGAAACCCGGGACATGTGCTGCAGGGTATAGTTCTTTTTTTTGACTGTCTATTAAATGACAAATAAAATAAAATGACTTTTATTTAACACTTCAGTTTTATCATTGTTACAGAAATATTCAGCATTATCGATCTGAGAAACAAAGCCTAAGTTTTGTTGACTTTTAGCTTCAACCATGTAGTTGTCTACAGAATTTGTAATTCTATGCACAATGACTCCCTGACAGAGCCCTTTGGCCCAAAAGGGGTCACAGGAACTAAAGTCTTGTAATACATCTCTAGGTGGACGATGACGAGTACTTGAAGTAGATATATTTCCTTTTACTTCTAAAATATCAGCTGACGGATTAAAAAAAAGTTGCCTTCCTTTAGACGAGATCTCTGGCTGTGTTTTTTTCTCATTCACATTCCCAATCGAGCCCCCTCCCCTCCCCCGTCATATGAGGTTGACTTCCTTCAGTTTTGCAGTGAATTAGTTACAGATGCATGGGTCATTCCACAGAAACTAATTCCTAGCTCATGTCTTGTTGCTGCTGTCTCTTTCTCTGTGTCTGTTATAGTTGTCTGCCACAGAGGGAGTGGGAGGACATCAAATATACAATGTTCTGGGGATTTTTTTATATGCAGTATTTAGCCTTTAACTATTTACCACAGTCTTCTGTCTGTTTGGGGAAAGAGTTAAACTGGATTTATGACTTGTGCTTGTAAATATCCTAAGGCGCATAGCTCATAAGGTTATTCAGATGAGTGGATTTTTACAGAGTGGTTGGTAGTCCGTGGATAGTCTATCTTTCATCCCAGAGAGGAGCCTTCCCCTGAGTAATTTTCCATTTAATTCCTCTGAAATGTTCCCCCGCCAGTATGTTGCAATACTTTGTTGATTGCTCTCTGAGCAGTATCTTGTAGACAGACCAGTGCATTGGGTTCAGACTTAGCTCAGTGCTGATTCACTCCTGTTTAAGAAAGTTGCTGACATTCAGGCTGCTGAATAACGAGGAAAAAGTCTGGGGGTGTGTTTTAGGGGTAGGGTTGGGGTTGGGATTAGGGTTGGGATTAGGGTTAGGGTTAGGATTGGGGTTAGGGTTAGGTTTAGGGTTGGTTTTGGGGTTAGGGTTGTCTGCCCGCTTATCTGCCATTATCACGTCATTATCAGTGGCACTTCAAGCCACAATGTAAAGTGTGTTTTTTAACCCAGAGTGACACTTGTGGATACTATGAGAGCAGTCAGATTACCCAGTCAGATTACCATCCTTGAATTTATTACCTGATTTCTTATATATGTCATTGAAAAGCATGTCTTAATCAAAAGTAAGTGTATTATCAGCCTTTAAAGTAATATTGCCCTTTTGGTTTCATGTTGGTCTATTTTCTTTTGCATTATTTTATAATAAGATGGTCAAGAAAATACTAGGCCATTATTATTGAGCGATACGTTTGTCCAGATGGTCTTATGTTTTATGCATTTGCGGCTGACCTGGTAGATTGTCTATTTTTAAACATTCCTTAAGATTGATCTAAAATAAATATTCTAGCAATGTTACACAGTCAAATAGTTAAATTATACACCCAGTGTTTGCATGGCTCACATTTTCATTTATGTTCTTTATAGTGGATTTATTCAAATCATACCAAGACTGCCAAGTGTGCCATTCATTCAGGGTTAGTGTGTTACTTTCCATTTTTACTGACAGTTTCACTTTGCATAACTGACTGCTATAGACGCGATAGAGTCCAAACGCCGATACAATTCTGACTGCGGGGACAGACGTGCTAGTTCTAAATAAAAAATAGACTAAATTAATAAACAAAACGCTGGAGACTGCAATCATATTGTGGTACTCTAACTGGAGTTGAAGAATAGGACACAGATTGCACGTGGAAGGTCACGCATAATTCTACGAACCCTCTTTAGATGACTAAAACTAAAATCGACATAGTTTTTGCAATGAAACTACTGAAAAACGTAAGAAAGTAAGTAAGTAAGTAATTTGAATCCTTTACAGAAAAAATAAATACTAAACTGGTATCGGTGGTTTTGACGTCCAGCGTATGAAAAGTATGACTGAGAGCCTGGTGGGGGAGCAAAACAACCCGTCTCTATGGAAACTAGTTCAGCCTGGGGCGAGCGTTTTCAGAGAGGGAGGGATTAAATTTGGAAGGTCATGCCTGGGGATTTGAGAGAAGAGTAGGCATCACAGTCAGGACAACGAGTTTTTGCCACGATCTAGAAACCGGGTTAATGTTTGTCTGGGAAATACAAAAATGAGAATGGCGTGGAAAAGAAAATACTGCTACTTTGAGGTAACGCGTTTTGCTCCGCTTCGCATCCCCGATTTTTGTTGCTGGCAAAAAGTTGCAATATTTGTCTTTCTGAACGTGTAAATGCATTGCACGGGACACATTTGGCATTTTTTACAAAGTGATGTCATGTTCAGATGGTTTTATCGGCAAAATAAGATCAAACTTTTACAGAGAAATATGACCAAATATGGTCATTTTTGACTGCTTATCTTTATTTACTGTACAAGTTTTTTGTTCAGAATTCTCAGGGAAAACAACGGTCGTTTTATTTAAACAGTTTAATGTAATGTTTTATAAGTGGTTTAAAAACTTTTTCTCTCGAAGCATGAGATAAAGAAAACACATGTTCACGTGTTCTGTAAAAGGGAATAAAATGTGTGTTTTCTGTACTTGTTACAATTTTATATGCGTATTTTGTCGTATATAGTGGCATTCGGTTATCTAATTTCATAACCCTTTTGGAAGAGCATATGTTTTGTAAAATGTAACGGAAGTGAACCCATTTAACATTGTAACATAACATGTGGTTTATGATTCACGCAGAGTCATTTATAAGTATAAAAGAAATGTCCTGCACAATTGTCCTGCTTTTTATCACATTTTAAAAAGATAATACATACCTACATACTTTCTACTGTCCTTAATGATGATTTAAAATAAACTCCCTCATAAACTCAGGACATTTGTACCCGAGATGCCACAAGTTTAAGGGAAAGTATACACTCGTTTCAGTTTTGCCCCCTGTGATTTGCAGAAGCAGCAGCACGCTCTCTTTCTTGAACCTTCTAAACAGACATGCTATTGTGTGTGTATAACAATGACCTTTCCTTTTGATTGGACTAGATCGTCAGCTCAAAACTGGGGAGGCCCCTGGCTCTTTGCACTGTCTAGTACCAGGAGTAAGGGTGGGACGGTAACATGCACAGTTTGGGATCATTGTAATACCATGAAACACCCGGCCTGTAGACAGAGGTGATTGCATCCTAAAGTATATCAGCGTGACCCATGGAAACAGCCACAATTCTCATGTAGTTTGGATAAAAAACTGTGGTCCTGTCTGCCAGATTCGGACAACTGCCACCAATAAATTATTCGTAGAACTATGTCATATAAAGCCTGCGTTTCCAGGTTTTTAAGTTCTTGCAGATTTTCTCAGGTTTCCCCAGAAGGTTTACACTTTATTGAACTCAATGGCTACTTGCTAGTTACTGTCTCTAACCGAAAACGCATCCAGTCAAAATAGTCCTGTTCTTTTTGTGAGTATGTGTGTTTCCTGGGAAACAGGGTTAAGAGAGTTGGTAAGCGGTAAGCATGTCTTATGCCCTCTGTGCCACATTTGTACGCCTTAGGGCGCTGAGGAGGGGCGTGACTGCACACAATGATCTGCACTATTGCTGAGAGATGTTATACTGCCCAGCTGCAAGCGTGGACACACCTTGCAGTTTAACTTCCAATGGAGATTTTCCTGCTTTTCCTGCTGGAATTCGGAGTTCTTCACAAAAAAAAAAGGGCTGCGTTCAAGTGTTGGAATCATGCTAGAAGATTTTTTTAAATGGTTACCATGATTTAACAGAAGGTTGATATTCTTGACAAGCTTTGACGCTGCAGGGCTATGACACTCGTCCAAAGAAGATGATCTTGTTGGGCCAGGGTCAGGCCAAGAGGCCATCAAGAACTTAATGTGGTTCTACATAGAAGAAGATACTAAAGAGCATTATT
>JAOVYW010050651.1:0-18877 GCA_025775045.1 Hiodon tergisus
AGACCAAACTCACAGTGCCATGAATACAGGACAAGGACAACTTCATTACTGCTTCGCTTTACACAGACCAAACTCACAGTGCTAAGGATACAGGGGAAGGAAAACATCTTTTTTTTTTTTTTTACTTTGCCGAAAGAGTCTGTTAATTTAAATTTATGTTTCTAAATGACCGATGATGAAAAAAAAGAAAAATTATATATCAGGGAACTTCTAAGAAGTGTTTTTACTCATCCAGTGGATATCCTGCTGTGACAATATTCTTTACTAAGCTTCATTTTTGTTTAAATACAAGACAGTATTGACTTTTTTTTTTTTTTATAATCAGTGCATAACCATTCCCCGTGGAAGGGGATATTCACATCCCTAAGCGAATGTGTCCAAATTTAATCCAGTCCTGCAGCCGGGAGGATTACTGCTGGAGTAAATGGCAGTTTGTGTGACAGGGTGCCAAGCTATTACCTTGACACAGAAGCCGAGGGTGCAAAATTAGGGTATCTCAAAGAGACACGTTTGGAGCGGAGCCCTAAGCGTAAGCGACGCTGTCATCTGTCCTGTATAAAGGTCACATCTGTTTATTCTGAACAGTTTATAGGTTGTTTTCGGTTCCGTCTGTCTATGCAAATATTCCTGGGTGGCATTCAAAGTAAAGTTTCCGATCAAACCTGTCTGGTAGCCACCTGAATTGTTTATATGTATTTAGTTTATTAATATTTATTCATAGGTCTATATTAGGTACATGCTTAATTTGTGTGATACGGAAAAGTTTGATAAAAAGGCTTTTCTTAATAAAAGTGTTACCTCTTTAAAATCGCTTGGAGGTAAAATATTTTTAAGCAAGAAAAGTGACCCATGACATGTTTTAGCCCATTAAAATATGCAGCAGACTGTGGATATGGGCAGGTACAATAAATTTGTGCGGGCGAGGGTTATGACGGCTGTGAACCGTGTAATTCCTGACAATCCTATCTCCCGGGGGGTGGGGGGGGGGGTGAATGCATCCAACCATTTTTTGCTGTTAAACTGCTCTTCATGGCCTGGCTGGGCACTGCTTTATGTGTGTGTCAGCGGGACCGCGTCCTAGGCTCAAAAGACTGCCGTGCCTTACCGCGTACAGTCAGGTGGCCCGGGGAAGCGCCGGTCGGTGATTGTTTCCAGCTAGTTATTGCTCTCTGACCCCATTCTCCCTTTATTTCTAAAGACTTATTACTACAGAGCGGTGAGAGGGCATGCCAGTCCTCCAGGGTTTTCAGACTAACTCTCAATTAGCATCTGATCTTCACCTGGGAGCACCAGGTGAGATCATTTCTAATTCAAATGATGACTCCAATTAAGCCATTAAAAGGCTAGGTGGAACAGATATCTGCAGACTCGGCGACTCTTGAGAATTGGGGTTGGCAACCCCTGCTAAAAAGACATACGATGGATATTAGTGGAACATATACAGATTTTCTGCATTTTTAACATTTCATTTGTTCAGATATTTTAGTGGGTTGTAGAAGTCTGGCCCTGTTTCTAAACCAAACCATAATACAAACTGCAAATATCCAAAAGAAACAATCCACTGTCAATTTTTCCCGTGCGCAGCAGTTACAGAGAGGGACAGTACCCAAGCATGAAAGGAATATGATAATTTGACTTTATTATAAATCTCCAACAAAGAACCAGTAAATGACCAATATGTCGTAGAAGGACTATTCAGCTGTCCAAATACCCCAGCTCATCAGGGAATATAGACATCACGGAAACTGTGCTGTCCGTAGGGACTGAGAGAATTGCTTATATAATTGAAATGATGATAATAGCTAACTGTTCCAGTGTGTCAGAAGGAGCACGAATCTTAAATGATTAATCTCTGTGAGCATGGTGTTTTAATCTTATGGGTTTCCTTACTTTGATGAAAAAGGGAATTTAGAAATAGACATAAATTCGTAAAAATTGCTAGGTGTTGAGCAATTCTGTTTGATGGCATTTAATTGAAGCATTGGATTAATTCCACATTTCATGTTGTTGCATGTGTGGCAGTACTCACCTAAAAGTGAGACATTTCTGTGACTGGAATCCCTTTTTTATGTTGGTTCATTAACAATTGACACAAAACACAATTGAACAATTAGTTCATGCTAAATATTAGCATGTCAGCATCAAATGGTTTTGGATAGGGATTTGTCCCTCAATAATATATGTTCTAATATCTTTCTGAGATAACCACTAGTGCTTGAGTCACTTGAAAAAGCTAAGCTAAAATTTAGGTTGGCCCTGATTACTTCTAGCTTAATGAATTTATTTATTAATCTGTTGGTTATCGGGTTGAAATTGGTTGACTTTCAATAATTAAAAATGAGATATGAAGCCGAGAAGGGCCCATTTTCCCCCGATTTTACAAAGAGTTCTCCTCAAAGAGAGATGAAACCATTAAATGTGTTTACCATCTTTTTTCTCGCAGTGTCAAAAGTGTACTCTTGTTAACTTGCAGAGTGTCAACGATGATGGCAAATGTGAATAACTGCATCGCCATTTTAACAGCCCAACGTGCTGCTGCTCTGAGTGCACATCATTTTAAATGGACCCATGAGACCATGCTTTGCATTGCACTGCCCCTTTGCGTGGGGATTAGTGCTGCATTTCTGTTGGTCTAGACAAGCGGAATGACTGTGGCCAACAGCGATCCGCTGTAGACAAACAAGCCCCTAAGAAAACCCCACTGTTAAATCACTCAAACGGAGTGCTTAAATAAGTACAGCATCAGCTTAAGAGCAGAGCACACAGATATTATTTAAACAGAGCTCAGAAACTTTTTCAAGCATAGCGCTTGTTGGGTTTGATCCCTTTGGTTCTTCTGGATCCTTCTCCATCGTTAATGTTGACCTGATGAGGTATGGTCGCAAAGGAGAGGTTGCTCAGCAGTGTCCGGGTAATAATCGGGCCTTTGGGCCTTGAAATATGCAGACGTCCATTGGTATGAACTCATTTGGTTGACCTATCCCTGTTGCATGGGCCGGCCATCGTCGGAACTGGACACCCCTAAGAAGCTCCAGCTATCTCCAGGCTACGAAGCGGGGCATGATCCGGAGTTCACGCCCGCACCCAACCCCTGGAGTCGCTATTAATGAAAGCATGTCCTGCCTGGCTTATGGGGTCCTGCCCTTCATATGCAACGCCAGCATGTCACCACAGAAGAAAATGGGGTTACTCAGGGTTAATGAAGTCCAATTCACTTTCCCCCTTCAGTATGATCTCTGCCAGTGTGTCACTGTCGGAGAACACCTGGCCGCCCCGAACGAGACGAGCGCAATGCAATTTGCCAAAAAAATAAAAGAATGCCGACTGACTGGGACGTGGCAGAACTCAGAGGGCATGTGTAAGGGCTATGGAGCTCAGAAACCATTCTGCTGTGTCCCGCTAATCATCTTTACACATCTTCCTCTTTCGGTTTCAGAATTGAGCATTGCAGGATTTAGGGGATAGTTTAATGAAAAGGCATCCTCTTTTTTAAGGTATAAAAACACCACTGAGAAAACAGCCCCCTTACGGAGAGGCACTTCTTGACTTGACTAGCTGACTAACGGCCACAGCCATGCTCTGTCCGTTGTACGCTGTTATCATTACTGCCTTACAAGTCTAGAACACTCTGAGGCTATTGTGTCGGCGACGCAGCGAGACACTACCAATGCCATGTAGGCGCTGTCTTGAAATTAGCATGAAAGCCATCCCAGGCTTTCGGTCCTCCAGGCTGCCCCCTCTTGGCATTCAGAGCAAGGAATTGGAAATATGGAGACGGCAGTAACGTACCGATTCCGCACCGGGCATCGGGCTCTGGAAAGGCCCAGCACGTTACAATTAAAATTAAATAATGGCCCAGTAAACCTTGGGATTATAACGTTTTGGGAATAAGCGCAATCTTTTGAAATCTATTTACGTGCCGCTCAGATTGCGTCGGGCAAAGCGAAAAAGTCGGGGAAGACAATCTGTCAGTTTTGGGTTGCTCTTGGGTTTCTCTCCCTCTTTTGGGGTTGTTGGGGTTGCAGTGCCAGCAGGCGGATGGCTGTTAAACAGAAGGAGGCATTTCACAAGCTTGGCTACACTCAGTGGCTCCAGATCCTTGACAGAACCATATTTCTGAAATCCGTGCAATTGTCGTGTTGATTAAATGAAGGAAAAAAAAAAAAAGATTAGTATTTTTTAATTTATGAAGGTGCAGGCCCGGTTGCATTTTAACGTATATTTACCAAATTGAATCAAATTTTCCTGCCACTGCACTTGGTGTTATGCAGTAATTTGACGGTCAGGGTTTACAGGAGCGATGTTTAATGATAAACCTTCACAGTAAAATTTATAAAAAACACAGTACGTTTATAAAAAATAAAATTACGGAAGCTTATATCTTTCACGTGTCCATTAACATCAGTGGACACTTTAATATGTTCAGGCTGAGTATTTACTTAGATGCAACAAAGTGTAATTGATTACAAAAGTAATGGTGTTGAGCAATTTTACAATGACTCGTGTGGATGAATTAATATTTAGTTCTACCTACAGTGATTATGGCTCATAAAAATAACTGACTGCATTTATATATTCATCACTTGCTAATATCTCAGCAGAGGTACGTTATGTAATTGTCTCTTCTCGAAACGTTTTGGCATGGTGTAATTTGCCTCATTTAAGGTTCTGTGTTCAGATGCGGACTGTCCCGGCACATTCTCGGAGAGAGCCGGAATTGTTCAGCTGGCGTCTTTCGCTGCGGTGATTGATCAGCAGAAACGACGGGCAGGCCTCCGGGAGCGAGAGGGCAAAGCGGGAGGGTGCGCACGTCACTCACGCGCCCCCCTAAAGCGCCTGGGCCCTCTCCCACCCGGAGCTGCTCTCGAGACAATCCGGGTGATGAGACAGTGGCAGCCTTCCGAATACTCTCTCGTTTCTTTCAAATAAGTGATTAAACCGTCTTTATTTTTCTCATTATTCCTTTTTATGTTTAATGAGAATATTAATTTTCATCTTGCCAGTAGCAGCTATATTTAGCGTGTTTATTTTAAAGTTTATTACATTATCGCTAATGTGTTTTGAAATCATTAAGAGTCTTCTAATTCTTTTTTTTGCAGTGTTTTCAAATTGTCATATTTTTGCCATCTGTTGTGCGCTCTGCACAATAGCACAAAGCCCCATTTGCATCAGCCCCTCTTGCCCGTTGATCTGTCTCTCCTCACCTGGTACTCCTCCGGAGCAGGTCGGGGACACTGCCCTGGAAGCCTTTGGCCAACTCGGATCACACTGCTGACATTGAAACGCTCATCGTCCATATGCCAGCAGCACCCTAGCCTTGTTGGACAGCAACCAGTCGGGCGGGGGGGGTGTCTTTTTTCTTTCTTCTTCAGTTCCTCATTTGCCTTCCCACCTGCCACACTCAGCTGGCCCTTGGGTTCTTCAGGAAGTGGCCAAATGTCTTCCCTGAGGCCTTCACTGCTCCAGCGTATTTTTTAGGCGTTTTTTCCGTCTAGGGCACACAGAAAAATTCAGTTGAGCAAAGCCTGCAAAGTCTCCCAAATTATCAGCGAGCCCTCTCACCAGACATGAATTCATTAATCAGACCCTTTGGAATATGTTTGGCTTGTGTTGCGTAGGGCTGTGATCAGATTCTGCAGGTCTGCTAACGGAATGGGTTGTCAGAAATGAACGTCCTTAAACATAGCTGTTTAAACAAGTTGCTGTTTTCTGTGGCATGCAATCCTGTGGCACACAGTGTTTTGGGATATGATTGCAAGCCTTTGTGATACATTGGTATGTGTTTCTTGCTTATCCATTTTCACTTTTTCCCTATGAAACATCCCAGCTGAGATACCAGAGGGATATTGGAGGCGTCCTCGTTTTAAAGAAATTTAATTAATTCCACCAAAAAAAAGGGAAAAAAAGTTTATGAAAAAAGAGGTATTTTTCGTGGAACAAAGAGCTGTCCTCTTAAAGTCCTTTTGTTCAGTCATAATTACGCGATGACCTCCAATGTCACACATAGCGCTGTTAGAATGAGCCAAGGTTGCCGGGGTTAGAGCGAGATAACGGAGACTTCCATCCTGTACTCGAGTGTTGTGTTAAATGTCAAGAAGCTCCACAAAAGCTATTATAATTCTTGCCTCCACGTGTATATCTCTAATAAGGGCCTGGATTAGTACGTTAACACGGCCCGGGGGAATTCTCTTACAGCTGGTCCTTGCCGACGGTACCCTCGAGCGCGACTGAAGGTCTGTTGCGTCGCAAGTCTGCCAATCCAAGCCTGAGAATGTGGGGTTTTTCAGGAGTTACGGCAAGCGTGGACCGGGTGGTGGTTACACTGTTTGTGATTGTGCCACCGTCACATACCCAAATGAGTGGGCAGACCGATCACAAGCTGTCACTGAAATGCACGTGTTATACGACTTGACACTGCAGAGGGCGGCAATGATTGACATCGCCTCGAGTCATAGGTCAAAGACAGTTTGATTTCAAGGTCTCCTTTATTATGTGTTTGTTTATTTATTGTATCTTCAATGCCATGTCGTAATTTAATAATAAGTGCATGGGTGATATATACTCACATCTGCGACAATTCTCAAAGGCTATCCTTTAAAACAGAAATGTGGACTAACATATTAGTTTCTGTGAGGTCAGTCTCTGAGGACTTTTTAACGGCGGTTGCCATCGTGAACAGAAGACCACACTGACATTGTTACTGATGCATAAGAACAGCTGGAGAATGAAGGAAGAACAGGTTGGGTGCTTTCCATCAGACGCATTAGTTTGGACCCTCAGGACGTTTGCTCTCAGTGAAGGATGTGAATGTGTTCTTTTTTCCCTTTGTAATTATGGGCTGCCTGTTAAAGATTAATAGTTTGTCTCCTGAGGTGGCTCTGTTTCTGTTTTCCCGTAGTGTAACGAGTGGCGTCACCTTGATGGAAGAGGAGACTCGCGCGTGCCGAACGCAAGCTAGCGCACATGTAGAGTTTTCCTTGGTAGTCATTTGGGTCTGGTAAAAAGAACAAGCGGAATGCGCTAATCATGATCGAGGGTGGGTCGGAGACTTGCGTTTCCCCCTGCCATGTGCTCGCCACACACTACCCTGACCCTGCTAAATGACCTCTTCTCTCCGTCAGAAATGAAATATTCCCTTTGGAAAAATAAATAAATAAATAAAAACAGGTCTTGTATTTTCGGGTGCGCTAGCTGGCAAAAAAGCGCTAATGCTCTTTTTATATATGTGTGGATATTGCCCGTGAAAAGAAATAGTGAACCCAGTCCTAAAAAAGGAAAAAGAAAACCTCCCATTGCAACATTTCCTTGGGAGAAACGGCAGAGATCTTCATTTGGTGCGACCGCATCAGATGAACTGACACTACAGTGTGACAGTGCACTTGTGCGGCCCTGTCGAAACCCGCTCTATATACCCCTAGAGCAGGATCCCAGGCTCTCTTTGCCCTGGCGACACAGCCCCCCCCCCACAGACGCCGACCCCTGTCTCAGGACCTACTGGACAGCTGTGAAATCGCTGCCAGGAGTCCTTGGGGTGATATCTGCCAGTGTCTCCACATTCCGCTCTCGGAAGATTCCGACAAGGGAACTCTGCCAGGGTACCTAGTTTTTTTCCTCACGCTAAACAAAAGAAAAGGCTTGTCACCTCTGGAACACGGCACTGTATTTGACTAACATACTCGCGCAGCAATTCCGGGTGATTCAGGGGTGAAAAAACAAAACAAAACAAACAGTTGTATGGATTGCTTTTCATGTGATTACACAAAGCACAAAAGGATGCCTCAGCTTGTTGGTGTTATTGCTGGCTTGTATCTGCTACCCGGTTGGTCTTGTAAAGGTTCAGCATTTCCTGGTATTTTTTTCCTATTTTTTATTTTTTTAACAAATCATCTTCAGGCACATGGAAACATTTTGTCTAAGTGAAAATACGTTTTGTTTTTTGTTTTTTTTATTCCTCCAGTCACAAGAAATATGTCTCCTTTAATGAACGTTCCCACTCTCCCAAGCCTATGTAACTTGACATTACGTAAGAAAAAAGACATGCAAACTCATCCAAAATGACACCCCAATGTTCCACTAAAGCAATACAAATCAACCCCCATTGTTACCGCTTTACAGTTCTAAACAAAATTGGTTGGATTTGCATCCAGGCACAAAACCCACAGGCGACAAATATAGCGACAGCATCAAATAAAAGTTTCTGTCTAGACCTCTCTGTCCTGCAGAACACAAAAAGTCTTTTTTTCTATTTATTCGCGGAATTCGTGAATTGGACGGAAAATGAGTATCTATAATATGTCACAGTGAATGTTGTTCAGTTGTATCTGTAATGAATTCTAATGGGCCCCTCTTGCATACATAGCTCAGAGGAACTAGAAGCTTTGCTTTAAAATGTCAACTTTGCTTTTGCATCACAGACTAAATGAGAAAATGAGCTTTTTGTTTGTTTTTGCTGGAGGACGTTGATCTTGTACCCCTGTATCGAGCTGTATTTATTTATTTTTAACTCCCACATTCTAGGAATGTAGCTCTATATAGGCTGCTCTCACTGGATATCCCCTCTTTCAGACCACTACCAACCCATGTTAAGTCACTGTATAACTGTTTGCAATTGCATAGTAATGGACATTTAAATACATGACGACCAGTCTGGCTGTTTTTCTTTTTTTTTAAATGCTATGTAGTGCATAATGCAACATCGGGAATGAACATTTATATAATCTCTAGAACTTGTTATTGATGTTATTCGGTTGATCAGCCACAGAAACTGGTTGCAATAAGCAGAAACAGACAAAAAAGTTTGGTTTCATATATATACACAGTATATTGATTATATATATAACGTACCAGTAACGTCATAATTAATCACCAATTCAATGAATTAAGAATATTCTTGTAAGTGAAACAGGTTCAGCCCCTCTAAGTCAGTACTGGGTAGAACCAGCACTTACTGCAGTGATTCTCAACCGGCTTGTTGCCTAGCAAATATATGCCCAGCAAAAAAGCTTCACTTGACGAAAGGTGAACTGCATCCATAAAATAGTGCCATCATGTTTCTATCAGACTGAAGTTGGGACTTACTGGGCCACTCAATGACTTTTGCCTTGTTCTTCTACTCAGTGTCTTGCTGAAATTGTACTTCTCTACCAATTTTAGTTTTTTTTGGCTGACCCAGGATGAGCTAGGATTCAGCTGTACTTTTTATCGTACATTTTATACTCATTCCTGAAACGCTGTTCGGTCCCTGCTGATGAAAAGAGTTCCCCAAAACACAAAGCTGTCATCACCATGCTAGACAGTGTGGGATGGTGTGGATTGGGTTATATACTCTGCTGGACCAGCGTCTGATCTAATGCTTTGAAAGCTCAATGATGTCGTGTCTGACCACAAAACCAGGTCTGTTTTTTTGTTGAAACTCCCATGAGAGATTAAATTTCTTCTAGATGTATGAACATTGATTCCAATCTCAGAAATTGAACGTGTCATTAGAATGGCCTTTGCATATCTCATTAATTTACATACTAGCATCACGTATATTGTAAACATAAAGTCGTATTATGTGAAGATTGCAACTCATATGACAAAGAAAGTGAAAAAGTTCTCCTGGGGGGGACCTTTTACACACGCCTATCTATAAATACTGTAGCAGAACTCTGAAAGAACAGTCGACACGCCAACAGGAGATTGCGTTCAGGCTGCGCAACACTTTTGTTCACAAAAGTCTCACAGCACTTTTGTTCTCACTGTGTTGCTAGAAACGCACAAAGAGCAGTGTATAGCGAGGTAAAAGCGATCGTCTGTGCACTCTCAAAGGATACTCTGTTGCCGTTGGCAGCTCCAGAAGCATGACCGGGAAGACCAGGATTCTCCTGCAAACTGGAGGTCGGAGGAAGTGATGGAGGCTGAAGCCACCAATCTGAGGAAACTCTTCACCTAGATCTGCTGGGTAAGGAAAAGACTTCAAACTAAGGGCATCACGGGTCATTTTGTTCAAAGGGAATAAAAACAGCAGAAGCAAACAGCTTTTTGCTGGCATGTACTTCATCCAGGGCTGATTCTGGGCATTCGTCTAAGGAAATAAATATTTTCGGTTGGCTTCCAAAGTTTTTAAGGGGGCCATTTTTATTTCCACATTTTGGAATGCTTTATATTTGACTGAAAACGATGCGCTTTATGAAAAACTTGTGGGAAGATAATTTGAGGGTTAAAAGAGGCTAGAAGGCTGGCAGTTCTTCCCTTATCTAACATAAAAATGCTCTCCAATCCATGTCACCTCAGAGAAACTAAGAGTCAATGCAATCAAATGTTCATATTTTACATGTTCTGAATGTTGAGCTTAAAAAAATGTATCTTAACGGTTTAAAGTGAGATACCTTTCTTTGCGTTTGAATTACCAAAATATCGAAGAAAAAAAATCTCCCATTTTTTTATCAATTTCAAAATTTCAAAAAGTTACTATTCCAGAAACAAATTGGTAACTTAATGCACAAATACAAACAAGAAACACCCTTAACTCTCAGTCCTGTTTAAAAGTGCATAGCACAGTTATCATGAAAACGTTCAATAGATCTTTAAGGTGCTATGATGGACACATGAAATCCATATAGTCCTTACATTTAAATTTCAGGTAGCTTGGATGTCACAGTTCCTATTAAAATATTTAAATCTTGCGAATTTTGCCTGGTTTTATCTCTAACGGGAAATTAAAACTGTTTCAAATGACGTTTAAATGAATTAACCCTCCACCATTTACCTTTAGGTTCCCTCATCAATCATCTCAGGATCTTAGGTGGGACTATAAATAAAGTGCATGACACAATTGAAAAGCATTGTACTACTCTTTTCAACGGTAGTTTGCCATTTGTGGGCATGACTGGTTGAGGGATATCTATAACCACGGTGGAGTAATGGTGCGATATCAAGTAATTACATCCACATGTATGCTTCCCAAACTGTCAATAAACGTTGCTGATATATTCTTGTTGTTGTGCTTGTGTGGGGCGCAATTGAAGGGTGTTCTGTTTCAATGTGATTATATGATGTCACAGCTTGCGATAGGTTGCAGGTTCGAATCTGAGGAGCGGACTTGAACCACTTTTAAAATATCCAGCTCTGTGAATAGATACAGTGTAAATATGCAGGCTATGCTAGTTGCTCCACCTGCTAAACACTGTGATGTAATAATGAGAACTATATCTACTTCAATAATGTTCCAGCATGTGGTACATTCCTGTCAAAATATTACATTTGATGTGGAAAAAAAATATCATTGCATGCTAGGTACTATATTATGTATTTTAAATAATCAAATGTGCCATCCACTGCCTAATCTTATTACCGTCACCTTTAAACCAACTGAAACTTCAACGCATATCTCATAGACAGACATGTGGTCCTGTGAAAATTGGATGAAAGAAGAAAAAAAAATCACAGTAAAGGTAGCATTTGGCTAATAAAAAAGGAGCATCTGTTCTTGGGTGGCTGATAAACTCAGATTGATTGGGCTGAGGAGGAAACAAGAGAGCCATAGATTACCGAAATGGAGTCAGAGCCGCTTTAACCAGCAGTGTTTTGTCATCTTAAGAGTTCATTTGATTGCTTTCCCCCTTTAAAGATAAATACCCTTCATGAACTCCCTTGTCCAGACAGGCTGGAAACGTGGAGACTGGAGCACGAGGGGTTAAACTGTTGTCACTTGTAAAGCTGCCACGGAACACTGTGGGGAGCAACCTTCTGTCACAAATGCTTCGTCATAGCAACCAATTCACAGCTGTCTGAAAAGGCGGGAGACTTTAATTAAATGCAAAAGAAATGCCTTAGAATGGCTAAAGGTGTTTAAGTGCATAACGTTTAATGTCTAATGCCCTGGAGCATAATGGCCACGAGAATCCAAGAAAATGTATCCAGAAAATTTAGTTCATGAAACTTATTTCCACCCTCTAACACACTCATACCTGTAGTGAATTGCTTATAATTGTAAATTACCCGGCAGTTTTAAAATCTGTAATTCATTCTGGATAAGTTATGGATAACTGTTCTCAGTTGAACGTGCTAATTCCATCAGGTTTATTGTACTGGCATCTTGTAATCAATGTGAATAATATGTGGCTACCATCTTCGCTGGTTCAGTTGTTACAGACTAGTTCAGAAAAGAACCACTTATGTGTTACATTATCTCTCAAGATGGCGTTGCCATTCTATTCTGGTGGTTACCTGCAGTACATGGTGAAACTTAATGTAATGGTAATATTACCGATGTTACAGATCAAGCCAACTGAAGTAGGAATAGATAACAATGAAGGTGTTCGTGTTTCCAGAGATATACACACAATTTTAATGGTGTTGTCTCATTGAACATTTGTGGGTATTAGAAGCCACATAAAGAAAAAAACACGATTAAAAGAGAGGGCAGTTTAGCGAACCAGTAGCAGGTGTTGGCTTATAGCACCAGCCCTCATCTGTGTCTATCTGTGAAGTGTGTTCCTTTAAAGAGGCAATGCCTTATAATTCTAACAGTAACATATGTTGTATTGATTACAATTGCGTTAATCTTTCTTTCCAGTTAATTATCAGAAAATCTTTTATTGATGAGGTTTTTAATATTTGTCTTAGTTGCCCCATGCACTTTTTAGGAGCATAGAAAAATGGAGAGCATAGCTAGTTTATATTAGGCACACCGCAAATGGAAAACTTTTCATTCCTAGTGGTGGAGAGTTTATATAATGCTTTTGTGGCTCCAAATTCAGCCCAAATTCAGTGGCTGCACTATCTGACTCAAACCCATTACAGTACAATTCGACCAGAATGTGTGGTGTGTGTATGTGTGTGTGAATCTTTTATCTTGTCGAGTTACGCTTAGGGGCACCCTTTCAGGCTCTTAAATTAAGGCTGCCGTATTTGACAGGCGTTAGTGACCACAATATTGGGGATACATGTTTTGCTTACCTGCAACTACATTCATTTTCTCACAGATTATCCATAGAACAACCCAAATTATTATTATTACCACCCCCAACCCCACCCCCACACTGCACCCAAAATAAGTGTTGTCAACAGGATCTCTAATTGTAATAGCAGCAATGCCCCACATATGGCTCCTGGTTGGTGTTGGGTTGTGGTTGCAGTTTCTGTAGACATCGTATTCTTTACTTTGGTGTCTGTAAGTCACATTCACCTTCTGTATGTGAGGTTGTGGCTTTTAGTATTATAGGCACGGGACAGTTTTAGTTCCACATGCGTATATAATTAACAACCATTGAACATATATATAGAGAATGATGCATTGGCTTGCTATGGTTTAGCTATTAGCCAAAACAACAAATATGTGGTTGTCAAAATTATCTCACTATTTAGCAGCGTATATTTGATGGGGTACGGTTGATGTTATTCACCCTAGATAACAAAATATTTAGCTATCTACATCAGCGGTTATATTGTAAAAGTGTGTATTTACACGTTGCGATTTTAATCCTCTTTCAAAATAACCTATTTCCCTTGAAATGTGGTTGTCCTTATGACACAAAACACCTTTAGATGAGGTTGTCCTTATTACACAAAAAACCTTGAAATGATTATAGGGAGCTTCTACCTGGTTCAATAAGACCATTGACTTGTACCAGTAATTTCTACAAGCAATTATGTTATATTAGAGCTGTTTTGAAAATTATGATGAATGGGGAGGATAAGAAATTAAATGATTTGCTGCAGTTGGCTCATAATTTCTCTAAGATTTGATAACCTTTATAATACAATTAACGTGTATTATTTTAATAAACATGTCACAGGATTACTGGTAAAATTACTTCACCGTTTTAAATAAAAGTCAAATTATCATTTATGTGTATCATTTATTTCTGTATTATCATTTATTAAACGCTTTTGTTACCCCACCCTTTGTCACCAATAATTATGTGCAAACCCATCTAAAAGCAAACATAAAGTGATTTCACTATTTGGCCATTAAAACAATCACTACAATAATGAATTTACCCCTTGTCCGTGTTTTTTGCGTTCTGTTCTGATTTAATTGAAGAAGGAAAAAATCAGTAAGATGGTGGTGTTACTGTTAGATTGTGATAGAGCATGTCGTGAGATTGGTGAGAGTGTAGACAGAGCAGATTGCATTGATTTATGTCAAATCAAGCAATATCAACATTGCCTCTACAGGGATTAATTCAGGCTCACACTTGAAAAAATTTTTTTTTTTCAATTCCTGCATAAAAGACTCTCGTCAAGCCTTGTCCATAGAGCTAAATCCTCTCTTTCTGTTCTGATACAGAACCTCTGAGGTGATTCGTTTCAGTGGCGAGGGTTGTCACTAGTCGTAATGCGAAGCCATTACCATGAATAGATTAAAACATGGTATCCTGAAAGCATTTTGAACATAATTAGCTATTGGGAATTTATTTGAAATAAATTACGCACAGTGCGGAATTTCAATTAAAATGCGCGACCACATTCCATTATACAGATTTTGTTGGGTCTGCTGATGTATGGTTTAATTACCTTTCTGACACTCTTATAGGTCTTAATGACTCATATATATTAAAGAGGATTACGAGGTCACAGTTATAATGGTATAATAAATCTCTTTATTTACTCGTACTAGAAAGTTTTGTTTAAAAGCAACGTTGTGGATTACTTTAAAGAAATACGGCTCGGCGAAACACAAAACATTTATTCAGCAGCTAAGTGACGCTTAATAAACAGCCAACACAATTTGTTCCCCATAGAGTCCTTGAAGTTCCATTATTGTCCATTCGATGTGGTACGTTTTAGCAATAGCGGCACATTTAAGCGTGCGGCTTCCCTGTGATGAAGATGGGCGTTTTAGCATTTAAGCTGTACTCTTTTTCTATAAAGCTTTTTCCTGCTTTCTTGCTGAAGCTTACGCTAGTGAAGCTGTGGATGTAATTCAGCTGTGTTCATTGTGCAGCATTACAAGTCCTGCCATAGTGGAGAGTTTTGTTAATGTCCGCTAAAAATAAAAGCTAAGAGGAGATGCATTGTGTTGATGCCAATTTATATTAATGCATTATTACACAGGCACCCGGAACAGCATAATAATCGGAAAGCCTCTTAGTCTGTCAACCAGCCCACAGTGTATGGCCCACCATAGCTGCCCTGTTTATCACAAGGCTACACAAGTCCCAAGGTCGAGATACTCAAGCTAAAAACATTTCTTTTTCTTCCCACCTCAGTCAACCCTACGGATCTCTTTATTGTAAAGAGGTGACTTCCTGTTCTGACATAGCCGTAAAATATAAACGCATGCACAAGCCTCCCTTTTTGTCATTGAGAGAACGAAAAAAAGGTTTTTTCTCATACCATTGTTCTACCACTGATTTATGATGCAGGACACTGGCGGCAGTTTTGCCTCCAAAGTCCCAGAACACCCAAGTTTGTGTTTCACTTGCTTAGTTTTAATATCTATGTTCAATCACACATTAATCACAGAATTGTTAGGTTCAACTGGCTTTGAAGAGTGTTTACTCATTCTCCAGGGATGTTGTTTGGGGGGGGGGGGGTAAGAAGAAGCTGAAAAAAGGTTTGTAACAAGCATTAATTTAGCTGCTTAGCAGAAAGCTCAATACTTGGAGACATTTTGGGAGGAACAACGCTGAGATCAGGGAGTGTTCATGCAGATGTCCTGCCTCCATTGTTTTGTCAGAAATATTCAAATTAAAACACTACATTTGTTTTAGAGAATTTCGGTACGGGGGGTGGGGTACGCCTCTCAAATCTGCTGTCTTGAATTTGCTCACAGTGAACACTGAAGATCGGGTGTTTGCAAACGCATGATCCCCCTGACTCCCTGACTCTCTTACATGCACACAAGTGGACATCTGCGTCTGTGTTATGGGGGGGGGGGGCTTGGGGGTCTAGGCCTGTCCAAAAAGGTCACTGTGCCCCTCAGTAGAATTCTCTCCCTGAGATAATGTTAATTATACACTTAATAAAAGCTATGTGAGGTGAACAAAATGCCCCCCTGTCAAAGTTGATTGCCCGTCCGTTCCTAATGGAATGACCCTGGTGGACATGCACAGACACGTACACCCTTAGCAACACAATCCCCTCATAGCTAATGTTGCCAGACCACGTTGCTGAATTTGTGAGTGGTTCCTCGCATTCAAGAATGGGGTAGGTGGTTTCGCATTTTACAGACATCAGCTAATGGACTCAGAGTGTGGGGGGACCTTTGCCGATTAAACTAGATGGGTTTTTCCTTTCATTATTATCATTTTCCCCTTTGCTCCAGGACAAATGTGGCATGTTGGTAATGTCTTCTATATTTTCCTTTCACATAACAGATGTAAAAACGCTGTCCATCTGTGGACGCAGAGTTGCCAGATCCGAGGTGTGGGGTAGAGGAACAAACTTTCCCATTAATATGCATCTTTAAATAAGTGGCCTTTTCACCCACTAAAATTGCACCTCTACTGCCCAGTGGTTAATGGAAGGCTCTTAGCATTACAGTTCTGAAGACCCGGCCTTTAATTTGGTCAGTATAGGATATTTTCCTACGTCACAGGATGCTGAATCACATGTTTTGTGATGACTGTCTTTGCGATTGTATCAGCTGCAATTTTCTCTGAGGCAAAAGTGCACCGGGCCGTGCACAGACCTATTTAGGGGCAGGTGTGCAATCTACAAAATATGATGGATAAAAAGTGCTCTGAACATCCATTTTGAACTGGAATAGATATACCAGCGTCACATCCTGCCCAAACATATTGTGAAAATACTGCACCCCACCAGGTCACCATTAGTTATTGTTTTTATCCTAGGCACAGTATCAACAACTTTGGAAGGCTTAAATCAACTGCACTGACTAATCACATTTGCAAACAGCGTTGCATCGACAACCCTCTCAGTGTGCTGCATCAAGGCTAAGCTGTTAAGCGGGAGTGAATATGAATCAGCATGTTTGCAACGCAGCAGGGGTACAAGCAAGTTGCCAGCATATCCAGCGAAACAGAGGTGTCGTTGCAACTTGTGTTTGCCCCCTTTTGTTGTGTTAAGGACAACTTGAGACACTAACAGATACTCACTCAGGATGGGAGTGGACCGCTATAATCGACAAAACAAGCATGAGCTGGAAAACCCATGGATCTATGGAAAGTCTCTGTCTGGCAGCTGTGACACCTGAGAGGCTTCTTGATCCAGGGAATGGTGGGGTCTGATGCACGCCCTCCGTGGTCTTGATGCCGCAGCTCCGTGTGGGGTGGCTGTTGAGCTGGGAGCGTCCGCTGGTATGGTGGCTCTGGCAGGCTATGGACAGGGGCAATCCACAGAGAATCCTCAGATTGCTTTAGCAACTGCCCTCCAATGTGGGCCGTCGCTTTGTTTTCCCTCCATCGGCCACCAGCCATTACTAGGCCGTGGTCCCCTCGATCAACCACAGTCTCCCTTTTCAAGGCGTCCAAATGCACAATGGTGACTTTCCACCAAGGCGGTGCAGATCACTCCCCAGGACGTGGCAATGGTCGCCCCCGGTGGTTCTCCCAACTAACATCCCAGAGGGATCTTACCACCACTTTAATGGAAACACCCCCTTGTTCCTACCAAAGATTTCTATTGAAGTCCTATTGAAATTATTTACTTTTGAGGTGATATATGAACGTCGATTCACTCCTGATGACAAAAGGTGACGAGCTAATATCGCTATTCTACATATTAAGGTTTTTTTTTTGGTGGAACACAAATTTCTATCTATCTATATCTGAATAAGTGACAACAGTGAGGGTACTTTTTACACTTTTTAAAAACTTTTGCTGGCCTGTACTACAGCCTTCAGTGTGGAAGGGGGACAATCTGTTCTTTAGAAATTAGCCGCTGAAAGCTTCTCTTTATCAGCTTTTTTTTCTTCAAAACGCTGGTCATAGAATGCTAGACGCCATTGTTGCTGGGATCCCATGGATATCAGAGAAAAGTCATAATCCTCCCAGTTCTCCACAAAGCAATGTCATCGTGATGGAGGAGAGGAGGGTGGTTGAGGAGAGGAGGGTGGTGGAGTAGAGAATGGTGATAGAGAAGAGTAGGGTGGTGGAGAAGAGTAGGTGGTGGAGAAGAGGAGGGTGATGGAGGAGAGGAGGGTGATGGAGGAGAGGAGGGTGGTGGAGAAGAGGGGAGGAGGGTGATGGAGGAGAGGAGGGTGATGGAGGAGAGGAGGGTGGTGGAGAAGAGTAGGGTGGTGGCGAAGAGGAGGGTGGTGGAGAAGAGAAGGGTGGTGGAGAAGAGAAGGGTGATGGAGAAGAGGAGGGTGGTGGAGAAGAGTAGGGAGGTGGAGAAGAGAAGGGTGGTGGAGAAGAGGAGGGTGATGGAGGAGAGGAGGGTGGTGGAGAAGAGTAGGGTGGTGGAGAAGAGGAGGGTGATGGAGGAGAGTAGGGTGGTGGAGAAGAGGAGGGTGGTGGAGGAGAGGAGAGTGATGGAGGAGAGGAGGGTGGTGGAAGAGAGGAGGGTGATGGAGGAGAGGAGGGTGGTGGAGAAGAGGAGGGTGATGGAGGAGAGGAGGGTGGTGGAGGAGAGGAGAGTGATGGAGGAGAGGAGGGTGGTGGAGAAGAGGAGGGTGGTGGAGGAGAGGAGGGTGATGGAGGAGAGGAGGGTGATGGAGAAGAGGAGGGTTTCCTGGCAAGGCCACGTCCCTCTCGTTTGCCACCTGAATTCCAAATAGAGCTGAGACTATTCTGCCATGTTAAAAGCTGATTGCATATACTCCACTGGGTTTTGCCCGTAGCAAATTCTACATATTTGACCGACATCTTCGTTTGGTAGTTCATGTACAGATGTGGAGGTTTACTTTAGCATCACTTCTAGCATTCCGAGACGTCCGCCACCATTTATCATTTCTGTGTGACACGTCATAACTGAACAGCAGTAG
>JAOVYW010050672.1:0-24227 GCA_025775045.1 Hiodon tergisus
GTGAATTCCAGGTTGTAAGGCAACAAAACACGAAAAATGCCAAGGGGGGTGAATACTTTTGCAAGGCACTGTATTTCTGCCTCATCTCACCATCGCCAGTGTTACGGGTTATATGTTACGTTCACTGATTTTCTTCCATTAAAAAATATATATAAATATGTATTTGAAAGATGCAGCATACGCAGATCTTTAAATTGAAGCACCTGGTCATTTTTGTGTCATGATGAGCTGGTCTAAACATTATGGTTGGATAAGAATACAGATCATTCAAATTTTTGTTTGTTTTTTTCTCAAGGGGATGCATTTCAGTTTGGTCTGATGTGTGATTAACATCAGCTGACCCAGACGAAGTCATAAGCAATTCTCTCGAAACACAAATAGATGTCGAAAAATATTTGAGGAGACATTTCAAAACTACGCAGCAGGATGCAGCTGTGGTCTAGACCCGGACACTGTGCTGATAACTGCAACTGATGAATAGGATCATTTTGCTTCAGCATTGAACAATTACACCATGAGTACTACAGTGAACACCAATCCCCCTACACGAATGTTTATTCATCAAGGGTGACCTTTTTTATATCCTCAACTTATGGGACATCAGAGAACAAAAGAGATAGTAGCTATCTATGTTTGCATTCGTACAGACAGAGAGATTAGATTAAAAATGAAGAGAACCCAAATGAAACCAAATGGACGGAATAAAATAACGGGTTCTTTCCACACAAAGTTCTTAAATAACGCAATTATAAGCTAATAGTACAGTCTGGAAACACCCAAAATAATTCAGTCTCACAAAATTTGCACTCTTGTTTTTAACGATGGAAAAAAACAACCTATCATGGCTTGTAATGTTCCTCAAGGCCCCTGACAACCTGCGTATTTATTAAAACATTTATCACTTTCAGAGTCGTATGGCCCTGTAGTGTTATTTAGTCCGGTGGGTTGCATGATGGTTAAATATAGACAAATTGAGTTGCAGGGCCTAAAGTCAGCTGATTCCCGACTGTTTGAACCCTAAAACTAGTTACTGAATCCAAGATGAAAAAAATGAAACTTACATTCATCTCTTATCGGACTATAGACAGTTTCCATCAACATTTTGTTTCTCTAAATGCAATATAAATTAAAATTTTTACAGGGTTGAGGGCTGTCATATGTGATGAATAAAAGCAGTAGCAGCCATCATCCTGGTATCAATTAATTCAAGATCCACAGATCTGAAGATTTTCTATTGGAAGATGTAAAGAACAAAATATAGAATTAGTTAATGGATTAAATTACATTACAATCTTGAATAAGCCCCAGACAAAGAGAATTTGTCAACGAGCTAATGATCTGTTACATGGTAACGTGTACGTTTTTAATAGTGAGAAATCTCTAACATCTTAGCATGACAGTTGGGTTTGAGTACCAATACTCGCATAAATGTTAGGGGTTTAGTGTGAAACCAACATCTGTGACTGTGTCTAAAACAACAACTGACTTTACACGAATATAAAGTTTATTTGATTAGTAATCTTCATGGATAATACATTGTGTAATAGTTCAAGAATACCCCTTACAATACTAGTTTAAAATAATTAAAAATACAAATGGCTTCAAATACAGCCGAACATTTCAACTTTAAACAGAGTCAAAATTAATTTTCATCTTCTGTGACATCTTCTAGTTCATCGTCTTCATCATCATCATCCTCCTCCTCCTCCTCATCGTCATCATCTTCATCTTCTCTTTTCATTTGTCTGCTCGGATTTCGCTGTCGCTGTGTTGAAACAACCATTCCGTGAGCCGCTCGTCACTGGAGATCAAACCAGTCAAATAAACAACTTCGTAATAGAACTAATAAGCAGATCAAATAGGGAAATTTCCTGAAGACACTAGCTTTCGGTTTGGCGGGGGTCTCGGGGCATGGTCTGACTGTTTGTCACACTGTCACACTATGATGCTGGAGGACTTCCTCGCCTCCACACCTGTGATGAATAACAGCTGGGTAAAGTATATGAGACACGCGCAGCTTAAGTAGCCAAGCACTGTCTGCTGTGGTAAGTGTTACAATGGGGGTGAGAGAACAGCTTTTTACACATATAGACTAAAAAACGACTTCACTGACAGAATCAAAAAAGCTCAGAGGTTACTATGACAAATGTATCGAGGCAGGCGATCGTTAACACAGAATACGTTTCTGAAATAAATGTCCAACGCTTTTCTTACATTTTCCTACCCCGTTTTATTTCCACCCCTCGTAAATTGGGGCAACGGGAAAAAATTACGAGGCCTACAGCGCAGCAAGTTCAAATTCAGCACTAGGCTGGTAAACAAATTAGCTGAGTATGCGTTACCATCAACCGGTTGACAAATTACCACTTTGTATGTCTTTCCATTTAATAGTGCCTATTCAGAAGGTCAAAGTAATGTTTAAATGGGTGTCAGACACTGGCGGTTATCTTACCTGCAACGTTCCCGATTTACTCAGGCTCGATCCAGTCCGGTTCAGTGAAGTTTTGGAATGAGCTCTGACTATTTCTAGCCGAGACTGGTAGTCAGGGGGATGCAGCAGGCTCCTGAAGACCTGTCAAAACAGTGTGAGGTGCTATACCGTTCAACAGAAAAGCCCGGGTCGATTCCCCAGTGGTTTAATCCAGTAAAAGGACACGCCTGAGCCCAGGCCCAGCTCTATAATCCCGATTTCGCTGATCCAGCCAACGTCATTGGCCGATTTTGACCGGGAGAGCACAGTGGTGGTGCACCGCTGGGAGAACATCGCCCAAGCAGGGTCGGTGAGAATCGGTAGGACTTCTCTCAGCTCCTGGCTAACAAGCGCCTCCTGTTGGCTACCTGACCGCCTGGAGGCTGGTATTGCCCTCAAGAGGAGAGGCACGTCGAGAGATGTGTGCTGTGTGGCCTGCAGTATGTCACGTGGAAGACGATTAGAGTGCAGGAGACCAATAAAACCAAACTTCTCAAACTCCCCGTGTGTAGTGAGTGGATTTCTGGCAGGCCAAGATGCATTAGCACACTTAGCAATCACAAATAAGGGAAGAAAAACACAAAAATAATCGCAGATTCCAAATGTATTATAAATAAATAAAAGCTTTACTATGTACGGGTCTTACAGTAATATTGTTCACGTAAAACTACACTCATAACGAAGATAACAAAAAATTTGCAAACGAGACAAAGCAATAAATGGCATTTCAGTCTATGAAGTTCAATATAATTTTTGAAAAAACGAATACAAAGCTAAAGCTTTTTTTTGTTGTTGAGAATATGCCATATCAGATGGTCATACAGGAAACTCTTTTCAGCAATAAAATTAGGTCCTGAAGCCAGGTTAGTGACAGTTGAGTCACTCCAAACTCCAAAGGGTGACAAAAAAAAAGAAATCTATTCTACCCAGACATATTTATTTATATACTTATTGACACACGGTATTTTAATAACCCTATGAGACAAGAGATTTTGAAATAAAAAACAAAACCAGTGCAGACAAAGGTTCAATTTTAATAGATACTAGTCAGTACTGTAATTGTTTAATTGAAACGACCAAATACAAAATACCTTAGCAGGCACTGACCCTCAAAAGTGTAACAGCTGTAGTAGTAACAACAGTGTCCTCTCAAGAGCTGTTAAATGTAGCACCAGCCCATTCTGACTGATGCACGCCAGTGCTTACCTCCAGGTTCTCATCCTCGTCCACATTCTGCATGTACTGATATGCATTGGTGTAAACCTCCAAAGCCTTTGCGTGGAACGCCATTTCAATTGTGACAAATTCCCCAAAGATTTTCTGTATTCCAGAATGAAAAAAAAACAGGCAAAATTTACATTCTCTGTGAATTAAAAACAATGGTTACTTTCTTGAGGGTGAATAATCAATTGCTCTCAAATTGTTTGGATGACAGACTCCACCCTATGTTGTATATCACTGTTAGATCCTGAATGCTCAAATACCTTTTTTAACCACACTGCGACTCATTAGCACTTTAATTAAGTAAAATGTGGCCGATTTCTATCTTAAGAGCACCCTAACTATTTACAGATACTGAACACAGATGCACCAATAAGGAGTCACTCGCACAATACTTATTCTCAGTAGACACCTTTATGTCCTGAATCTTCTGCTTTTCAAATTCATCGATTGTTTCCTCCAGTTGACGAGTGGTACGCGTGGCATCCATTGTAGCACGCTGGAGTTCATTTTCGGCCTGTGACAACAGAACAGCACGGATCACACAGCACAATACAGCTCATATGCTTTTGGGCAAACCTTGTCTGTGGCTATCGAAAGGGGCTTATGGGGCTGCTTTTAAAGATGCATTTAAGCTTAACTAAGATGCATAAAATAAGTAAAGAAATGAAGCGAAATACCAACAAAGGCCCCTTGTAAGTAATGAATACACACAAGTGAATTAAAGCTGTGGGCAATATTCAGACTGCAGAAGAGAGAAAATACTTCACCCATATGCAATGATTTACGTCTGCCAGAAACCTACCTGAGACTGGGTAATGTTAAGGAATTCCTCAGATTTTCTTATTGTGAATCATTATTCACTTTAGAAACCAACTCTCTAGCTGAGCTCAAGGTGTTCACCAAAGCTTTATTTTATTTTTTTCCTGAGGAAAGGGGCTGTGGTCCAAATAGATGTGTTTGTAGAGTAACGGGTGAATTCACACCCCTGTTGTGAAGCGCAGCAGTGGAAATACAGAGAGCAAGCAGTCAGAACGGCAAAACAGGATACGATGACCTGGCGGTCGGAAGGGTTCCTCTGCCTCATCCTCTCCAGCCGCTGCATCTGCTTCGCCTCCCGATTCCTCGCCGTCTGTGTGGCTTTCAGGTGCTCCTTTGGGAGCCAATCAGAATCAGAGTGGAACAGGGATTAGGGCACCGAACTTGTAACCAGTTTGTTTCACGTCTGAATCGCGCCCAGTGTGCCCGAGACCCATTTGTAGAAATGGAGTTTAAAAAAAACAGATGTCAGATGCAAGTCACCTTTTGCTAGAGGACTTCAGAACCAACACCACGCAAAAATGTCAGAAATGAACCGTCCCACATTTCGCTAACCTGGTATTTTAAAAGATCATTGAGGGAAACTTCTTCTAAACTGCAATAATATTCTTTAAAATCACAGCACTTGAGATCCTTGAACATATCTATTTTGTTGCTTACCATTTTAAGTTTTACAACGGTTCCATAGCTTTTCAAAGGTTCTATGACTTTGGCGTCAAGCCTTTCCACCTGTAAAATGTGCATGTACATTTCTATTAAATTCTCAAAAGTCATAGCTTGGGAGTGCACAGCAACTATTCACATTTATACATGCATTAAGAGTCTATCACAATTTGCTGATTACCAACCACAGGTTTTTAAGTTAATAATGTTTCTAGAATACTAAGACAGCTCTGGAACAAACCTCTGAAGGGTAAATTGCAGACAAAAGGTAGCCATGACAAAATATATATGAAGATGAAATGGTTATTTAAACTCAACGTATTGCCACAGTTTTAGCATATTTTTGTCATTCTAAAGGCTGACTTATGAGTAACATATTGAGTTTATGCATACCTCTGCATGACGATAATCCTGAATTTTGGCAAGCTGGTCGGCAAAATGTTTCATACCATTCTTCAAATTTGGCATTTCGGTATCTGCATATAGGCTGATCACTCTAACCAACAGGTCACCTTTGTCCCTCAGTTTGGCGGTTTTGCGAACGTAGGCCGAGAAATGTTGGCACAGCGCCCCGAAGTGCTTTTCCATGTTGGTGATGTTGTCCTGAATCTGCCTCGTCTGACTGTCCCTAGAAAAAAAACAAGATTCATATATATTGTGCAAATCAATTATTTTGTAGCACAAGATTAGATCTATCTCAAGTCGACAAGTCAGTCAGGAGCAACCTATTTGGTTGACAGACTTGTAGTCAACATAATCAAGCCAATATTGTCACTATTTAATTAACTTTTTTATTTATTATTAACTAGTGACCAAACCACATCACAAGTGACCTAGGTATCCTAAGGTAATTGTGTAATTGATCAGGAAATGCAAACTATGTAATTCCGAAGTCCACTTTAATAGTTATTCGTTTAAATTTGGAAATTGCAATCTAAACGTTATAGGACAGGCTACGTTTAAAATCAAACCGTTTCGAACGTGATTCGTGAAATTAAGAATACAATTTGAAAGTACTTAGAAAAATATTGATAAAAAATTAAATGTCACGACTAATTTATGTTAAACTGTTTCTTCACAATTGTGTCTAGCTATGGATTTAATATACGATATAGCTAGCTGACTGTGGTGCTAATTTGGTGCAACAAGCTTTTGTGGTTACACCGCACTTACGGGAAAACTAAAACCTATGGTCAATGCATTTAAAGGGAAGTTATAGACCGTTTGATTGGCAATTAATTCGGGTAGCAAGCTAATTAGCAAAACCTTCATTCTTTATACTGAATCAATCATCATATAGCTGGAAAAGAGCTCATATTTAGGTTTCAGGTCTTACCTTGCCCTGGCGTCGGGAGTACGGCTCATGGTTTTTGATGAGTTGGTTTTTATGGTAAAAGCATAACGGAGCTAAATACTAAACATACACACACACGAAACAGTAAGTTCGTTTATTCACTAGCCTTCATTTTCGTGCCCCGCTACACCATGTCGGACAGCTAGCTAACAAGCGCAATACGCTGTTTCCATGGAGTTTCGGTTCAATCACCACTTCCTTCCGGTGAAATAAAGAAAACGGGAAAAAACGGGAAAAAACGAAGTGAAATGATAGAAAGTAACGACCTGTGTTTAAGATAAACTGATTTATTTATATGAAGTACTTTCCGTCCCATAGTGAATGTTTAGTTTCTGGCTTTAGTGGCTGGAATCGATGGAACCTAAATGGGGGCCGTTGTGTTTCTCAGTAAAGTTTGTTATACAGAAGTAACGTGCAGTTTACTTAGGAGGAAAACGCAAATGCAAAATCAACTCGCTCAACTCTTTTATCTGTTTTTAAATGTATTAAGTCTCTCCGATTACTGGGGACGGGCACAATGTTGCGTGATGTTGGAAACTGATTTGATCTCCGACATTTGCGCTCATATTTGTCAATAACAAGTAACGGGCGGACCAAATATCGAGCGACACCTCTCGAATCATATAAATGTTTCTAATGTCCGAAACTTCCGATTAAATATAAAAAATATAAAGGGGTATGAGTATTGCTTTTCAGAAATACTGAACCCCTGCTGGAAATGTAGCCTTAAAAATATGTTTTTGTTTTGCGGTGCAAGGTGTTGAGGTGACGTGACTGCTAAAATTCCCAGTCGTTTTTGCTTGATTGTTTCAGTGTAATTGGAAAAACTAAAAACTTTTAACCAAATGCAAAAAACCGAAGGGGTTCTCTAAAAGGGACCTCCAATAAAAACTAATTGTTTGTGTCATTCAGAATAAATCAGATCTATGTGCACAACAGCAATGATTGACGGCATGCCATTTATGTGAACATTAGAGTTACGCCATGAAAGATAATTTACTACCCACCTGCACCAAAAGTAGATTTATGTATGACAACCAATGCAATATAATTTAATTTACCGCCATAGCGTTACCCTTGCTTATTCAAATTGGATTCATTAATTGGACAATCATTTTCTACCTATTTATTGTTGTGTGGTGGAACGCCAGCTGTCTTTTCATTACCATTAGTGTTTCACCTTGCTTTGACATTTATTTATTTATTTATTTATTTACAGTTTCCATTTCTGCAGCAGCTATCAGTGTTGTGTCAATCACTGGAGATATCACAGAACACCAGTCTTGCAGTATACACTAGGAGGGTTTTTCATGAATTTACACTTGTGTTTATAAAGATATAATTGATAACGTTTATGATTTAAAAAAAAGCAATCAATTAAAATGCATACAGTTCAGTGTTTGCCACTGAAACTTGTCAATAGCCAAGATGATAAAACCTGCTGTGGTTCCCTTGCAGTTTCTTGACTCTCTATACGAGAGGAGGAAACTTTCACAGTGTGGGCCGTAGACACTGCAGGACTGATTCAGCCGCTGCATTTCCAAGATTTATTCGCCTTCCACAAAAATTTAGTTCAAAGAGCAACCCGACGCAAGTTCTGCTACAGTCACGTGTGCACGGCCTGTAGGTTTTTTCTGCTTGTGACAGCTCTCTGGTTGTCCTGGTGAACTTGTGAGTCCTTCTCATAACTCCCTGTTGCCATCTCTCATCTGCTGAGTTAGCAAGATGGATGGCTTTCATGTGGCTCCTCCTAACAAGCAGCAACTTATTAAGCTTACTTAAGCCTTCCTGCTGTTCTAGCACATGACCACAAGGCACTCCTCCGTCCTTGTTCTGTAACTTGCATGGGCAGTGTGGTCTAGTAGTTAAATCCATTGGTGGCATTGGTCTTGTGACGAGAAGGTTGCCGTTTCAAAACTACGCACTACACAGCTAAAGCACAGCTCCAAAACCACTCAGCCTTGAGTAAGTTATTTTAACTAGAATCGCCTCACTATCCAGCAAAGTGTAATTGGATGTTCCAGTTGCCCTGTATCTGGGGCTCGCTTCAGCTCTCTGACAAACAAAGTGATCAGGACCTCGAACCTCTGCTTTACTTTGAGGGTTCCACCAGTCCAGTCCTGGGTCTCAGAGCCCAGGTCTTCAGGATGTCTTTGGGAGGAATTGGTTGCCAGTTTCTGTAAAACAATAAAGAAATTAATTTGAATTAAAAAATTATTATTATATATTATGGAAATGCAAAAAGGAGATGTTGTGCATTCTTAAGGGAAACATGCTTTATTTAATTGGCTTAAGTCTCTCAACGATCACTAACTACGGTATTGTAAATTGTAGCCCAACAAAAAAAAAAAGCTACATTTTGTTGAGTGACATTGTATGACATTTTTTGGTTTAAAAAAATAAAAACACATTTGGTTATTTAAGAGAATCTGCAGACATAGAAAAGAAGGTTGGTTTGTTGCTATTTTAAAATAAGTGAATCCAGTCCCATCACATTTAGTGTAATAGGAACACACTAAACACGACCTTTTTAGCAGTTTTGTAATTTTGCCAAAAGCAGAGTTTGTGATCATTGAAATTAATGGGGATTCACAGTAATTCACTCCTGTTTCAAAGGCACGGATGTCACCAGCTGCTGTGTCGGTGCTTCTGTGGAAATTGTCCAAAACCCTTAATTATCGCGCTTAATCATCCGAAGAAATGAAGTAGGGGATGTTCCACTGTAACAGATTGTCTGCGTAACATGGTCGTTGCGTTTAACTGTATTTAGAACTGAATGAAAGTTTTCCTTAGTGTGCTTATCTATGGTAGTATTAGAAATATTTTCTTAATTTTCTCTAATATTCAGTTAGATGTCATCTAACAAATGCTCTATGAGCATATATATGTGTGTGTGTGTGTATGTAAAAATATAGCTTCATTTTTAGAATTGTATTTCTGAATGTAGCTTTCAAGGGCCAACATTGAGATTTTTTCAATTTTTGACTTTGAAGCGTTTGACCCTTCAATTAAAAACATACTGACCAAGTAGGTGGACATGGAACGGGTGTATCTGTTCTGGATTGTCACCTTCTTTTTTGCTTCTCAGTGAAATGTTTTCAGTTCAGTTACGAAACGTACCAAAGAGTCAATCTAATCTCCTGGAAGCGACTTTATGTAGAGCAGGGCTTTCACCACTCTGCAGAACAACGCAGAGCAAAATTAAACAAACTACGATGAGTCTACGTTAAAACCCTGAGAGCAAATCACGAATGTGACTGTTTTTTGGTTCTCAGTGCAACTGCAAATTTATGATGTGAAGGGGAAGTGCTCTCGGTACACTTGAAAAGATGTACATTGATGTACATACAGTGTGAGAGAGATAGAATTTGATAATTTTCCTTCCCCCCGAAAAACACTGTGCAGACTTCGTAAATACCATAGTCAATACCCTTACAAGTGTTCCCAGTGTGGTTATGGCTTATATTTCTGGGAGTGACCCTGGAGAAACTTTCTTGTTTTATTGAATTTTCAACCATGTTGTTGGTTTGAATCAATCAATGTTTTAAAAAATGTTTATGTGTTGAGTGTTTAAGGATTATGGCTGCATCAGTTTTTACTTCCTCTTTTCAGGTCAGGATCAGGCGTTACTGATGGACAGCTAACGTTTTGACTGGGAAATTGTAATTACAAATGTTTTCCACTGGATGGCAAGCTTTCTCTTTTGCGCTAACTTTCTATCCATTTTTTTTTTTTTTTTGCACACAAAACAAATGGAATTAGTCTCTTAGAAGATGAGTTCCCCTAAGGTTGTCTGTAAATAACATAGTAAAATATTACCATTACTCTCACAGGAGAGACGAAGATGTCTTGTGTGTCAATCAGTCTCGTTCCTATAACAACACACACCAGGGAAGTAGACAAAGGCTTCTAGAACCTCTGTGATGTGTGAAGCCCTTGAAGTTCAAAGACTGCAATGCTGTTTTTGAAATCCAAAATAAAACTAGAAGATTCAAGACGTACTAAGATGAAAAAAAAAAAAATTAAAGACAGGAAAACAGGCCAAAAAAAAAAACGTGTACAGTGTATATAGATTATTTAATAATATTTTCCCAGAATTAAAAAAAAAAAGAAGAAAAAAAAAGCCGACCGTCCTGAAGGCAAAAGTGGAATCTAGGCATCTAGAAAAGGGTTTTAAATGAGTCAAAGCAATTTGGCATTCATAATAAAATAGATTTGATGTGTGTCTCTACACCTCAAGTCAAATGATGTCTAGCTGGTCGGCTATTGGACATATGCTGGTGTTGATAGCTAAAGCACGTTCATTTTTGTTCAAGACACAATGCGCTACTCTTACCAGATATTAGATACTGTTATCTGTATCTGTAGGTAAGTAGCCACTCAAAAATGTTACAGTGACTGATCCAACACTGTGTATAATGATGTCATTTAGAAAACACTGATTTACTATTTTAGATCTTTGTAAACTAAAAACTATTATTTTCCAGGGAATACAAATAAATAAACCCATAAATACTCTAACGGCACCACTGAATGCAACGGAAAGCACTAAAATACGAAACTTTCAAGTCACAGTTTCACAATAGAGGTTAACCGTCGGTCGAAGGGTGAACATACCAATAATGTACGCCAAGGAACCAGGCACCCTTTCAATGTAAAACCATTGCTGTGCCAACATTAAGACTGGTCCATTATACCCAGAATCACGTCGATCAACAAAAAAGAAAGAAGTCCCTTATTTCCATATTCTCTTCCTCCAATATAATTGATTCCAGTCTCATTTTCTTTATGGGTCATTTTGTTTGACATTGAATGGATGTGACTTTAAATCATTTTGGGCGGCCAACTACAGCGGTTGTGAAAATAATTCCCATTGGCAACTAAGGATCCACCGTTTTGTATATGGCCATGTTCATGCAGCCGTAGATGTGTAGCTTATGCGGTGTTTGCACAGAGAGTAATCAATTAATAAACAGTGTACGCGCCCCTCTGCCCTGAATGCGTCACCTAGCCTCTCTGTTTGCCTCTGCCCCAAGCGCTTGCTCTGCCTGTCCTGTGAGCGAATTTATTCACAAGGAGCGGCGTTTTTCTGGAGACGGCGTCTGACTTCTTTTAAGAACAGATGGTGTTATTATAAAAACACCAATTAGCAGGAAGTGGGTTGCATCCGTGCAGTTCCCTGTGCTTTGTGCTTTGTGTGGGATCGCCGTCTGCATGCCGGTGACAGGCTATGTCAGAGGGATGCGCTCGCGTCGAGCAGATTGGCGCTGACATATGTCAGAGGCTGAGTGTTCGGCACGCCGGATGTGAGCGCCTCCAGGTGAGGGCCCTCGTTAACATGGGAGAGGGGGGGCTCCCTCCTAACACCCCCCCCCATCCAACATTAGCCCTCGCCAGCCCGTAACTTTGTGAATACCATCTCCATTTGGATCCTTAACCAGTTATCTGGAGTTACACGCTGTAGCGCGTTACTCAATCTCGCTGTTTTAATAGCTGAAGGGTTGTGTGAGCTGCTCTGAGTCAGAGAGTCTCAAAACAACTAATGTGATAAGATTTGATTAGACGGGATGAAATGTGATTAAAATATTATTGTTAATAGAAAAGTTGGGGGGGGAAAACATCTGTTTTGAAACATACGTAATTTGAAACCGGAAAAGCCAATTCTTTTATGTGATATTACTATCACATTGGACTCCAATAATTTAATGATTTTAAAACTAGTACTTAGGATATGGTCCTTTTGAAAAAGTTTTATCTGAAAACAAAACAAAACAATTTTTGTTGTTGTTATGAGTACTACGTTATTTTTCTTTATATTGTTGATAGATTTACAAGGAATTTATCATTCCAGGAAACCAGATGAGGGATTTAATTTAATTCCCCCAGGAGCCAGGTTAAGTCATGGCTCAAAACAAAAGATTTAGGATTGGATATGATGGAAGTTATACATATTCTATGTCAATTATGGCTGAGATGATCCCAAAAGGATAGCCACTCGCTACTCACATTTTATAAATTTGTAATGAATTGAATTTTAAAATATATTTTGAGTAGATTATTTGTCGTTCTTACTAGAAGAAAACCCTAATAAGTACAGTTATGTAAAGTGTGATTAGCGGGTTGCTCCCCGTGCTCTAACAGGACATAATTAATTTTTACCCTGGACTTTCACGCAGGTTATCGGATTTACAGCAAGTTGAGAATTAGCTTCAGTGTTTCTCTTCATGACACTGTGATGTAAGGGGGTGTGCACTTTTGCCAATACTTTATAAAGTATAGAAAGCTGGCCAGCTAAGTAAAGTCGCTCCCAGAAGTGAGAACAGCTGTTTCTACGGAACATTTCTGTGCAAAAATTAACACCCAGTGGGATATTCTTTTTTTCATTTGGACTAACTTCCATGGTAAGATACCATATGTGCATCACACAACGGTACCACACACTGCCACCACGAATACAATCCAAAACAACGCTGTAATTCTCTTCAGGCTCATCTCAATTATCTGTACCGGGGTTTAAAACTGGTCACCTAGTGTACTCACTGGGAATGATAAATTCTCAACAAACAAAAAGATGAAAACCAATGGTCATTTAAAACAGAAGTAACATTACCAAAAAGTACTATATTGGTGACGAGGAAATAGAAAAGATTTAAAAGCAACTGGGTGTTAACCGAATGACCTTTTCCTTTGACATTTAGACAGGCCTTTTCTAACATACTAGGACCAAATCCCCAATAAATACATTAACGCATTAAGTGTCCATAAAAAATGTAAAACTTCTGCTTTTAGCTTTATAATTGTGTTAGCTTGTAGGTTTGACATAAGCATAAACAGATCCGAGTCCTTGTTATCACTAATTTCAAATTCAACACACACACACAGACACACACAAATCCCTATATATATTATCGCTCAGCTGTGTTTTGTTGAACTGTCTGCAACACTCCACTGCAGTGTGAACAGAGCTCTCTTGCCACCTGAGTGTTCCAGCCCCCGCCTCACTGATCCGCGCCTCCTGTCATTGCTCCTTCTCCCTCCCCGGCCTCTGCTGGAATTGGAGGGGTGCGCGGAGAGCTCGGTCTCCCCGGGCACGCTGGGGGGGAACGGAATGATAATGAAAACGGGAGACGGTGTGGAAAAGGAGACCGCTGCCAACCCAAAGCTTCCTCGTAGAGCCACCGTGTTGTAACCGGGAGCCGTGTGCGGCTACCTTTGAACTCACCATTATCGAAACAGTCTTCCTGAAATGGTAATGTGCATTTGCGTGTGTGTGTGTGTGTGCGTGTGTGCGTGTGCGCACATAAGAATTCAGAGGTGTTACTGCACATAAAAATTGATGTTGCAGGTTTTATTGTGCAATGCTGATGCTCTTCGTCTGCACACGCTAATCTTTCCACATTGCCTCATGCTTTCAGTTGAAAAAAATGTCTGAAATCAAAGAGACTAGAAACGCCAGTCCCTGAAGCTAGTTCGTTAGTGACTGTGCCGTAATTGATTCCCAGCACTGCAATAAAGAGCCCCACTGTCCACTCCTGCGCCCCTGGGTTTCCTCTGGGGGATTCACAGACGAACTTCCGTGATAAATCATGCAAGAAGCCAGTGCAATGAATTGTGACTAGTCCCCTGAGATGAACACAACAGTAATTCTGTCACTGATATCTAAATCACCTCCTTGACAGCCCGCTGTGTGCGACATTTGCTCCAATCATTTTTTCGCTCAGGCACCAAACGTACCTGATCTGTAGCTGTGGTCATCCTAGACATGGCTGTTTTTGTTTCTTGTAACACCAATGACATTTCAGACAAGATCGACATCTCTAGTGTGGTTCTCTTCACACTTGCCCACAGTGAAGGTATAAAGGTGTAAATTTTGCAGGGTACATATTGCTACATGACATGTACAATTTCTAAACCGGTTTCCTGCTCTTGTTTCACATATCTTTTTACACTTACGGAACTCTGGGAAAATAAATTGTTACATGTCTATACTTACACAAGCCATGCTATTCTGGTTACAGACTTCTTTTTGCATGTGTGTACTTACACAAGGCATGCCTAAAAAAGCTATGTGTTCTCACTGGAGCCAGAAACTAGTTTAACAGTGGTAAGTACTATGCAACAATACACACCCAGTCAGTAGTTACACTGTATGTCCCTTTACTCCGGCATTTGGGCCACTAATGGTCATGTGTGACCCTCATTTTTACAGTTTTTCCACAAAACTAGGTTTTTGCATCTAGATCTCAGAAGTCGGACCTGTGGTTTTAGTCAATTCGAAAACTCTGACCCACGCAGCCAGAAAGAGCGCTAAAGAGCACATTCTGTTTGATACAAACCAAACAAATTGTCTCTTTGACACGCTCCACGATCTTCACGTACTCCAGGGGAGTTAAAAAACCAGACCGGCAATGTGTGAGCCAGCTTTGATCGTTTTCATGGTACCCGCCAAAGGCCATGCTTGAGGTTTGTTCCCCGAAATCGTTATCACAGATTTCGTCAAGTTCGGGTCAACATTCTTTTCTAGGACCTCTACCCTACTTCTCTCTTCAGAATGCTTCCAGAATACTTACCATAGATTAAATCTTCCTAAGTCTTAAAATTCATGTCAAGCCCTTGACTCTGAACATCCTCACAAAAGCCTAGTGAAGAGAAACTATTGATTTGTTTTCTAAAGCATTTCAAGGGGATAGGAGGGGGAGGGAGAGGGGTGGCAGAGGGGGATCTTTTGAACCTAATTTTCTTTCCTCAATTAAAATGTTCAATTCTGAATGCAAACACTCGAAGAGAGAAGGGGGCGAGAGTTTCCCTGCCTCACAAATAAAACATGTTCATCACCTCCACCAGCCATAACCCAGATGGCCTGGAAAATTGGCTTTGTGTAGAGACGTGGATCCAGGCATGAATATTAATACCAGACAGATGTAAACGCATATTAATGTCCTTTCACTTTGCACAAACCCAAAATGATAATGTATCCACTTAGAGGAGAGAGGAGATGGGCCACATCCAGAGAGCCCTTCACCTTTAATGTTCTGCCAGGTTACCACTTAGGCTCTCATCAAGGTGTGTGCAGGGAACACTCTTCGGTGCGTTGTGAGTACTCCGGGTGGCGCGCTGGTGCTGACACAGTGCTGATGTCTGACACAGTCACAGAGGTCACATTCGTTACGTTGGCTATGCTCTGGAAGAAATGCCTGCTCGTGAGAAACTGGTAAGGATTTGCAGGAGTGGTGGGGCTTCTCAACATCTGTGTCAGAGCACAGTCTTTACAGTCTGCTTTTACGCCTGAAAAACATTTTCAAGATTTAAAATTTTATTTGTGACTCAACAAATTTTTGGCATTTTTTGTCCCCCAAATTTTGAATCGGGATCTCAGGCTCGTCACGAATCCTGTCACCACACGGGAAGGGTGAGGAAGTATGATTGGTCAATCCCAGTGGCCTTCGGGCCGCCCGTCTCTTCTCCACTCTTCAGAGTGCACTGGCCGCACCAGTGGTTTAGCACCGATTGGATGAGAGGCACATCCTTCTCACGAGAATTGGCAAATGACACGAACTGAATTCAAACCGGGCTCAGTCAGCGCTCGGACAAATGTCTTAACCGACTGAGCCAGACTAGGCCACAGAGCTCAGCTGGTGAACACCACTCTTTGAATCAGTGTGCCAATATGGAAAATTACAGGCAGTTCATATAAACCTGCGCTAAATCAAGGACCATAAAATTTATAGGGCTATATTTAAAGAATGGGGAAATAGCAGCCTTAACAAGAGTACGACTGAATTATCATGTTAATATAATTCCCTCCAATATATGAACCAGAAGGCTCAATAAAGGTCAATTAGCCCGCTACTTTCTCATTTCCATCTCTGTTTTACGGCGGCTTTTAAATCATGACCCTGAATGCCGGCCCAGCGGCTCCTCCAGCAAGTCTATTGGTCCAGGGAAGGACCCGGTAACGCCCCCAAGGCCTCTGGCAGTCTTACGGAACAGCCCAGTCTGTGTTCGATGCATCTGCATGCTCCTCTCACACTTCCTTCTCTCTTCCTTCAGTTTCTCTTCTAGCTTCCCAGTCTGCCTGGCACACCATTGTTGTTGTGTCAGAGACGAAAGAACATTTTGAGCGACTGCCATGCATTGTCGGAGTGCTTACAGCACACCGCGACAACCCGGCGTGCCCGGTCCGGAAATGATCAGACACAGGGAGCTCCTTTTTTTAAATGGATTTACTTCTCTTTGTTTAACAAAATAAGAAATGAGAAACCCAAACACATAACACACCTAAACCACTTTATCAAGCACAGCAAAGACTTCTCAACTTTTATTGGGTTTATACATTGGGTACAACTGGACCTATAGTCCTTTCCCTTATGTCCCTTGCCTTACTCGTCCTCTACTCAGGTGGACATTGCCTTGATTAATTACATGACCGATTGGGTTAGTGGCCCACATTTTAGGATGTGATATCTTTGAAAGAAGAGCTGACACAGATAATCCTCTCTAACAGCAAACAGAAGTCAGTCAATGCTGCAGCATTTGTTACAACAGTGTTACAGAAAGCGCAGTACGTAAACGGCATACTCTGTTCCTGATCGGATCCAAAAAAGGAAGAAAAACATTCAACATTTTTGTCTCAGCCGAACTCCGAATCAGATTAAATGTAACATTACAGGAACTGAAATACCCAGACACGCGGAATGAGAAATTTAACTGGCTGCGAACATATTTTCGTAAAAACCTAGCTGACTTGCCATCAAAAACTCCCCGTCTGTCACAGTCCTAGATCAGTGGGAATGATGAGTGAGCTACTGCCGTCCAGCAGACAGCAGAGCACTGTGGTGCCAGTGCTTCACGGCCAGGCTTTGGCATGTCCAGGTGCGGTTCCGTCCAGTTCCTAGCCTTCCAGGCTATGTGGTGAACGGTCACGTCACCCGTTATCCCAAGTGTGGACTTTGATTGGCTTGAGTGCCCGCCTCCGGCCAAAGCCACAGGGTAAGCGCCGTGAGTGACATGTTGGGATGGCTCGGATCTGGCCAGACGCACGCGGTACCGCCAAACCTGCTGCACCGTGGCTTCTCCCGGCCAGTCTGAAGAGTCGCTGGTTTTAGATCTGCTCATGGGATTGGGAGCCAGCTGGCGTCCTGGCTTGACCTCTTTTTATCCAAGTTGACCGATTGGCTGGAAGAAATCACCTGCTGTTCTTCTTTTTTTTTTAAATGTACGAGATCATGAATCCGGTTTAGAAATGTATTTATATTTTTAATATGAAACAGTTACTGAAGACATTTTGTCGCATTTTTGGCAAATGTCTTTGATCGATTTATTTGGCAGCTTTTAGAAGGCCCCACAATCCCAGTCGAGCCTTCTCACTGCTGTATGAGATTTAATGCCCGTTTAACGCCAGGCAATTCAATGACAGATGCTTTGTTATTGTTTCCCTATGTGTGAACACATTTAGCATCTCAACACATGAAGCAGCTACGTGAGAAGTCACCAAGAATTCAAGGGTGAAACCGGCAGTGGACCCTGAAAGCAAATCCTAAAACAGGCGGGAGTTCTTCACTTGAGGTTTGGTTTTGTTAGGCAAAAGTCAACCTCCAGCATATGTGAGACGATAAAAACACGGTCCTCGAGCCGTGTTGTGGGACATCAGATCGGACTGTGGTTCGGTGAATCCCCAGAGCCGTACATGTTGTCCAGATGTTGTGGCAGGACCTGAAATGCAATTTATGCTTGAAAACCCACAGATGTCACTGAGTTGAAGTAGTTCTACAGGGAGGATTTGTACCACGGCTCTGTGAGAAAGTAATCCTTGACTACAGGAAGCGTTTGGTCGCGGTTATTGCTGCTAAAGGTGCCGTCACCAGTTATCCAGTCATATGAGGGAATGGGCTTTTTTTCTTTCATTTAATGAATAAATTAAACTGGTATCAAAATGATGTGTGATTTGTTTACTCAGGGTCCCCTTTAACTAGAATTTGGTTATAGTTGAAGATAAAATTCAGTGTCAAAAAATGCAGAAATACATTTTCAGGCCACAGTCTGCGTGAATGTTCAGTTATCGTAGTCTGAAACAAACAACTGACAAAGGACAGCCCAGGAGTGCAGGTGAAGGTGTTCCAGTCACACCTGCTGAATAATTCAGTGTTCAGGCACTCGCGGTCAGAATGCACAAATTAGCCTGCGGACAAGCCTCTCTCCATCGATTACGCGTCTTGCTGTCAGCAATCGAGATGCGCCGCTCGCGGACGGGCTTATCTCACGAAGAGACGGAAAACGCCAAGCTTGACTCTCCTCTCTCCGTCTTTTGGGGGGGGGGGGGGGACGACACGCATGGTAACTTCGTCCTCCTCTCCCCGAAAGGCAGCACCTGCTTCTCTATTTGAAAACTATTTAGTAGGCATCAAACTATTGGAGCAGGTCTGATTGCAATCGGGCCTTCAGTCTCTCTGATCCCTCAGTGAGCCAATTAGCCCCCACCCCTGACATGGCTCTCCTCAGCTGTGAGGCGAGCCACCGAGGGGGAATCCATTCAGAGGCAGCGCACAACAGCTGAGTCCCCCGGCAGCCTAATAGTGGAGCTGCAAGGGCAAACACATCACAATGGCATTCAATTCAGCCCATTGTGCCCCCTTCACTCCTCCTGAAACAGCCCACCAGCAACTCCAAAAGCTACTTAGTCAGGAACGCCACGCAGGAGCGGAGATAACGAGAGGTGCTGTGTGGGCTTGTTTGTTGTTTTAGGGTGAGTGTGGTTGTTTTTGTGCGTGTATGAATACTTGCTTGAGTGTGTGTGTGTGTGTGTGTGTGTGTGTGCGTGTGTGTGGGTGAGTGTGTGTGTCTCTCTCTGTCTGTGTGCGTGTGTGTGTATGTGTGTTTGTTTGTGTGTGTGAGTGTGTGTGTGTGTGTGTGTGTGTATGTGTGTCTGTCTTTGTGTGTGAGCGTGTGTGTGTCTCTCTCTGTCTGTGTGTGTGTGTGTATGTGTGTTTCTGTCTTTGTGTGTGAGTGTCTGTGTCTCTCTCTGTCTGTGTGTGTGTGTGTCTGTGTGTATGTGTCTCTCTCTGTCTGTGTGAGTGTGTGTGTGTGTGTCTTTCTGTGTGAGTGTGTGTGTGTCTGTGTGTGTATGTGTGTTTCAGTCTTTGTGTGTGTGTGTGTGTGTGTGTGTGTCTTTCTGTGTGTGTCTCTCTCTGTCTGTGTGAGTGTGTGTGTCTTTCTGTGTGTGTCTCTCTCTGTCTGTGTGAGTGTGTGTGTGTGTGTGTGTTTCAGTCTTTGTGTGTGTGTGTCTGTGTGTGTGTGTCTGTCTTTCTGTGTGAGTGTGTGTGTCTCTCTCTGTCTGTGTGTCTGTGTGTGTCTCTCTCTGTCTGTGTGTCTTTCTGTGTGTGTCTCTCTCTGTCTGTGTGAGTGTGTGTCTCTCTCTCTGTCTTTGTGTGTGTGTGAATGTACCACCTATTTTGTCATTGCCTTGGGTTATCCATGCTCACAATCGGTTATTTATTCAGGGCCCTTTGAAATGATGGAGTTGACACATCTGTCAGGCGGCGAGAAGAGAAATGTTGAAAGGTCAGTGAGAAAGAGACCAGCTGCTCCAGACCAATCTCTCCGCCTCCAAACAGCACAGTCATTACAGCCGTGCAGATGGGTCTCTCAGCTTTCATTTTGGATTCCTCTTCAAACTTCAGGTACGATACCTCGCCACAAGGTCAAGTTTTTCTAAGCTGTCCTGGTCGTCACTGATGTCGCCGATGACGAGAACCTGGATCTCTCCTGAAAAAGACAGCTGGTGGAATTTCATGGCACGGAATCGGGCTGCGTGCTGAATGCCGTCTTATTTAGGCATGGTCATTAGAAAAAAAAATACTTCAACAGCTGACCAGTTTGCAGTTTCGTAGCCATGATGTCCATGAGATGTTAACGCAACAAGGCTAGGGTGAATTTTTGCCTATAACTTGTCAGATCATAACCGATGATGCTTCCTGGAAAATATATTTGCACGAGACACTATTATTTAATGGTAATCATATAGTAATGGTAGCTCACGTCTCTATCCTCAGCTAAAAATATTTTTAAAATTTTTAAAGTCTCTTTCATGAAATCAGATTTTTTGGCCTATTTTGTGGAGGGGGGGGGGGGGTGCTTTATTTTGAAAGTACAAAAATGTTGTAATATATTTAATCTTTAAAAATTTTGTATTAGTATGTGCAATAAGGAGGATTTAAAAAAATCTAACCAGCATACACTTTAACACGGATGGAATGTTAGAATACCTGTATTTAAGAATATTTTTTTGTATTTACCAAAGAATACTAACCTACCTCCTAATAAATAAAAAAAAGTATACATTGTAGAACATATAAGTCTTTAAACAGTGACTGATTTTACACATATAAGCGAATGTTATTAATGGAAAATTATTATTAACATTATTATTAATGTTATATGGCAAATTATAAATAAATAACAAATTGCTCTCGTAAAAGCAAATCACTCAGCAGCCGATTACATTTTTTTTTTCATTAAACCATCATCAGAAAGCTATTTACTTTTTATTTATATACAGTAGGTACATAGCTGTGTATGATATATACTAGCTATTTCGAAGTTGAATGTATGTATGTTTTCATCCAGCCGGTAATTTCTCACAACAATCAATTCAAACTGAAGTCTTTCACTTAATATCCCTTAGCTTCTATTACAACATGACACTATGGAGTGCGGTCAGAGAGTTGTAATAATTCTCTCAAACGATTAAGGCTTTGAGCGTATATATCCAAAACTACTAGCCTCGTGTTTACAGCACTTAGCTGTCGTTTGAAATGCATTAGAGTTTTATTCAGCAACATTAATATTGCATGGCAGGCTCTATAAAAACAGATGTTGCACCAAAGAACTTGATATGCAGATTGGGTTCATGCAACGGGGAGCAGTGACTTAAACAGTGATGCACGTTGCTGCCTAGGAACGGGGGCTTGGGCCCGGTTGGGACCGGGGGAACCAACGCAAGCAACCCGTTTTTGGTGAGCTGCTGATGAGCAGTGGAATAGAGGAACCGGTAACCACAGGCAGCATTTTGACCTGAGGGCTTCAATCAGCTGACCGCCCCTGACCCCAGCGCCCGGCCCAACACTACCCACAAACTTTACACTGCCATGGGGTTTATCAATGTTAAGTGTTTGCTTGTGAGTACTTTGATTTGATTATTTTTGTGCTTAACATTTTTTCCTGAAGCGTGTAGTGACGCCACTATTAATGTCTGATATTCAAATAAATAAAAAAAACTAAACAAATTAAGGTCTAACGGCAGACTCTGCCTACAGTGCCTGTTTAAATAAGTAAAGGAATAAGCTTATGAGCAGACTGAATCATGACGGATCCCACGACCGCCTCCTCCACAGCTTCCAACGACATCCAAACTGGGCCATAAATTCCATACTGAAGCTTATCCGAGCTGAAAAAGTTCTCATGGGAAAGCTGCGCACCGAGGGCGCGTCCCTCTGTCCCACTCGCTTCACTTTATTCTCATGGAGAGACGAGGACTGGGGCCAGGGCGTCGGTCGCCGCGGGCGTCGGTCCTGTTGCGTTATGCACTCAGTTCACTATTTATGACTGGTATCCCTTCACCGCCATGTCAAAGTGTGCGGTACCACATTCAGGCTAGTGTTTGACAGATTCACAAGGCAGCCAGACTGTGTTTCAAATGATCGGAAAAAATTATTCTATTTATTATATGCCAATATTTATTGTCATATTTATTATTATCATTATTATTATTTACTTAATTCCTTAACTGCCTCATCAAAACTGCTTTAGAAGAGATGAGGAAAGATACAAAATAAAAAAAGAAACAAATAAAAATAGGGACATCTGCTAGTAAAATAAATGATAAGATTGTACTGATTTACTGCTTGTTAGAAGGTTCTGGCAGTTGATTTTTCAAAGGAGTTTCAACTTTCATCTTCACATATTTCTATATTAGACCAAAATTATTTTAACAGCATCAATTATTTAAAGGATAGATTTTCAGACAGAATCGAGTGGTTCTGTCTTCTGTGTCCGTGTGACAGTAGAAAAGAGCACATTTTAGATTTCCAAACGTTCATATTACAAAAGAAGGATAAGGAGTTCTGCAACAGATGGCATGACCTCCACAGAGCCCTGATCTCAACATCATCGAGGCTGTCTGGGATTACCTGGACAGACAGAAGCAAGCGAGACAGCTGTAGTCTGTAGACGACTGTTCTCCAAGATGCTTGGAACAATCTACCTGCCGATTTTCTTACAAAACTGCACGAGAGTGTACCCAAGAGAATTTATGCTGTTTTACTAATATCCCCCACTAAATATTTATTTTATTTTTGGTGTTTTATGTTTTTTTACTGTTTACTGTCCTATAATTTTTTTTTATATTTTGAAACTGTTCATTTAATTATTTTTGAAAACATCTCTTCGTTACAGATTTTTTTTTTTACATGTGCCTAGGACTTTTGCACAGTATTGCACAGTATAAACTTACGACTGTAATACTAATGGTCCCACAATGTTCTAATTAATATCCGTTATTCACACTTTCAGTGTATCAAAAGCCCCGCCTCTGTGTCACCAAATCGGCGAGCACGGCTTTTCTCCTGGTACACTCCACCCTTGCTCACGGCTTTGCATGGGAGACCCACGCGCCCTTTGGTGATTGAGTACCCACAACCCCTTGCGGTAAGAAAATGGGCAATCTATTTTATCACTCGGCGAATGGTTCGGAGGGCGAGCTGCAGATTTGGGGGGAGGTCCAGATGATGAAAATGACAGACATGCAGCAGGACAAAAAGTGCAGGTTTTCGCAGCATTAATGGAATTAACCGACCAGCAAATGTCCCTGAGTTTCAATTAATAGATTATCAATTAATAAAACTATCCCTGGATTTTTTTTAATTGGACTTGCACTGAACCAGCCACATTCTTTTTAATTTAATTTAATTTAATTTAATTTAATTTTTTCCCTTACTGTAGGTTCTCACCTAAATACTCTCAATCTTATTCAAGGGCTCAGCTTATCACATTTTACCCTAATTTGGTAAAAACTGCTTGGGGACATAGTGGTTAAGGTGACATGCTTGTAACTGAGAGGTTGCTGGTTTAAGTCCCACCCCAGCTGTTTTACCCTTGAGCAAGGTACTTAACCTGAATTGCTATCTGTGTGGATGAATGTAGAAATTGTAAGCTGTATAATTTGCTTCGGTTAAAAGCGTCTGCTAAGCAACTAAATTGGAATTTTATGTATAATTACCCGAAAGTTGTTGTTTTTTTCCATTACTAAGTTACCTGAAACAAAACATTTTGGTCACCATGCAATGCCTAAATGTTGAAAATCGGCTTAATGTTAAAGTAAAATAAAAAAAATCTTTAAAATGTATTTTTTAATTCACGCTTCTCAGAAATGAATGCGAATTGATTTTCACAGGTTAGTTCATTTTACACAGGACTTTGATATTCCCAGGCAACATTGCAAATTTACACAGTAAAAGTAGAGTAAAATCACATAATAATATGACTGCAGGTTGTTGTGGAAAGGATGTTAATCTAATCTACGATTCGTGGCAAGTTAAGACGTAGAGCAACTGGAATACGTTTTCTGTGGTGATGTTTGCGTGATAAATCTTCTTGTCAGGGTCGAACAAAATACAAACGGAGCCCGCATTGGCCAATTGTGGGCTG
>JAOVYW010050703.1:7861-18337 GCA_025775045.1 Hiodon tergisus
ACCGCAGCACACCTACAAACAAGAGCTGTTAACAACGTGCGCCGCAGCACACCTACAAACAAGAGCTGTTAACAACGGCTATATAATACAATTGTTCCTGACCTTTGCCACTGTATATTCTTCTCTTGTCAGTGAATGCAGTGTAACATGTCCCAGTGACGGTTGAACGACGATTTGTAACGAATCATTACTGCATTTAAGCATTACTTACTGTTAAATCAACTGAGACCTATGCTCGTTTGGCTGTTTAATGTAGTGTGGGAATCTCTCCATGACCAAGCAGCAATACTATAGAGGTCAACGTTTGTCTTGTCTGTGTCACTCTGCCCATGCATTTGCGCAATGCACAGTCAAAACCTTAATAAGGATATTATACATATGCATTTCAGAGAAATTCAGAGCGGATATTTCTCAAGGAATTTCAAATCAATGATTAAGTGCTGGAGGCAAGGACAAGCGTACTGTAAATAGACTTCACCTTCAGTTTCGGTACTGATGTGCATCTGTGTGTTATAGCGAGATTTTTAAACACAGTTTGTTTGGTTTTAAAAAGGAAATGCAATGAAACCCAGAGAAGAGATTTCCGTGGGTAACACAAGGTGCACACAAGAAGTGTTAGAACATGAGATCCTGACCTCAGCCCTGGCAGTGAGGGGTTTGGCACTCATCCTCAAAGGTCAAGTGTCTCTGGCCGGGATAAAACGCGCGATAAACAACAAACAGGGGAAAAAGGAAGACCAAACAGGGGAGAGGCGGATGCTTGTTTGCCCCTCTCCTGACCATTGTGGTAATTAATGGAGACAGGGCCGATGGTAGCCGTTACTGGAACTGCTGAGAGGAGGTGTGACGGAGAAGGGGAGGAAGGGGGGTTGTCAGGTGTGAAAGTCTATACCTGACAGGCGCTCCCCGGCTCTGCGCCGGCTTCAGCAGAACGGTCACAGTGCTGTCCGTCTGGTTTAGCGGGGTCTCCTGATCATAGCCGGGCATGCTGGGAGCTGTGGAAGACGGAGCGGAGGGGTGAGCAAAGGCTGATTCCTAACACCCACTGTTACGTATCCCCATGGGGGGGGGGGGGGGGTGCACACTGTCGTTTTGACGATGATGGGAAAATGGGGAAATAGGTTTGAATGTCAAAACTGTCTGAATGAGGGTAAGTGCGTCAATATCTAAGTATCTCAGCAGGACAAGATAGAGAGCAACAGAGGACAACCGTTGGTTTTTAAATTAGGGGAAGTAGTGTGTGATTGGCCCCTCAACCACTGGAACAGGTACATGTAATTAGTGGGAGTGGATCACTGGGGCGCAGGAACAAGTAGATAATGATGACTGACAGGGGCAGGAACCAATCACAGGGGATGAACAGGAACACCTGGATATGGAGTGACAGAGAGAAACAAAGGGCAAACAAATACAAACACAGGGCCAAGTCCAGGGGACGTAACACCCACATACTGCACAGCTGCCACAGTCATTCAGCATCTCATTACAAGTTTCCGAAACAATCAAATGCACCCTGCGTGTGGTGACCACTTTGCAACGAGACGCAATGCTGCATTAGCCTCAGTGCTGTCAGCGGCTGAGGACTTCTGAGGTTAATTAAAAGGTGTTCCCAAATGTCATATTTTACAGGCAAGTTTAGAGACGTGTTTATGTTTCGCTGTAATAGTTCAAAAGCTCCTTACAGCGACAGCACTAATGGCAACAACAGAGTTACTTCAGACCTCCGGTCCTCACCTGAGATCTTGGTGGTGAACTGACGAAGCACCGGGGGTCCATAGCCCTTGACTGTGCTGGCCTTGATGGTGAAGGAATAGGTGGACCCAGGGTAGAGGCCCGTGAACATATGTGAAGTTTCATTGCTGTGCTTGAACACCTTCCCGCTCTGATTGGACAGATTCAGTTCGGGGTCAAAGGAACTGATGGCCTTGTAGGAGATCTGCCAAGGAAAAGACCATCATTATGAACTGTTACACAGACTATGTGTAGAGCAGTTGCTAAAGGAATGAGAAGTGCTCTGAGGGCTAATCCCATTGTAGTAACAAGGCTCTCAACCTATCCCTTAGTAAACACACAGCTGTATAGAAAGGAGTAAACCGTGTAGAGTACAGTAGAACTGTTGTCCAGGCTAAAGGCAACGATAAATGCTGACGGTACGCTGTGATTAAACGGTCTGCTGCAATTTAACGGTCCGCTGTGATTTTTTTAAGAGGAGTAAGCTTTGTTTCTGTTTTATTTGATTCCTCTCCCACTCCACTCGAGCACCAGATTAGAGGCAGACCTTTCTGAAAGGAAGCGCCCGCCCCTTTCTTTTCTTAATACAACTCTATCAACTCTCAAAAAAATAAATTATTCTGCTGGTAATGGACAGCCAACATTATCGCGTCTTCATTCTGACTCAAATTAAAGCGCACAAAGGGGGTTTGAGTGCAGGTGAATTCTTCAGGTGTGAAATGCTCAAGGCCCGCTACATTATTCCCTGTGTAGATAATGCATTTACAATTTCAAACGCCATATCATAACATTTTAAGGGATGGAGAGATTAAAGTGTGTTGTATATCGGATGCAGGTTTTTTTTAAATCATTACAACGCTCTGGAAGAGAAACAAATTAATCTGGAGTCCGCGCGTCTCTCATGGTACCAAATCTACATAACGCAGACCCGAAAGGAAAGGAATTCTGTGTTCTCATTCTGGACATAATTGTAAATGCATGTCACTTTTACCAGATTCAAATGTTTTGGATGTCAGTGTATATGTATTTCTTCACGCATTCAAGCGCAACATGCATCATATCTGGAAAATGCTAAGGCGATCCGCTGGACGTGGACTGTACATTTCCCCTGACGTTTGGTGGGATTTCATCTGAACTGAGATCCAAAAAAGGAACTAAATCAAAGGAATACATCGCTTATTACTAGAGTCAATAACTGCTACAGACACCAAGCCAATGAACGGTGATTAAAGTTGACATCTAACTAGACTTAATACATTTCAAAATAGATACTTAATATTACCCCAAAGTACAAAAAACATCTCAGATGTTTCTATTCTTTAAATGAGACCTCATTAAGATTCTGAAGGTTAAGCAAAAGAGGACAAAATAAAAGTATGTTGTTCTACAGTGTGGATATCTGACAGCTAAATGAGTAAACCATTGAAAATTATGGTACAATGATAGATGAGAATGTACATTCCAATATTGTATTTTGGAAAACTCCAGACCATGTACAAATTGATAAAGTACTGATCAATTGCTATAATATCAAGAGAGACACTGTTGTTGAGGCAAAGTGTTGACATTTTGAGTCAGAACGAGTTGGATATCTTAGCAAACGAGATTTCACAGTCATTAAACGTGGCCACGTTCACAGATTAAGATCGTGAAGAAAGGTCTCTGGACAGCGCAAATTAAGGAGAACAAAATGGAGTCTGAAGCAAAAGACGAAGTCTGTGTAAGCCGATGGTCGGAGGAATCTCTTTTTGATACCAGAGCCTGTCAGAAGCCTCTCAGTTCGAATGCTTTGATATTGTGAAATCAAAGAAAACTCGACATCAAGTTACTAACTCCTGTGGCACCTAGACTAAGTGTGCTTTAACCAAGACACTGACACACAAGTTACTAACTCCTGTGGTACCTACACAAAGTGTGCTTTAACAGAGACACTGACACACAAGTTACTAACTCCTGTGGTACCTACACAAAGTGTGCTTTAACAGAGACACTGACACACAAGTTACTAACTCCTGTGGTACCTACACAAAGTGTGCTTTAACATTGACACATACTGCAAAGGTAACAAGCCCTCTAAAACCATTAGATCCCCAGCCAACAAAAAAGTTTAAATATTCTGCATCAATTATGCCTAGAGCTAGATTGCATTTTGAAATGTTCTGAGTCCTATAGTATACCCTTCCAAAATACCTGTCCTGATGTAAAATTCTAGGGAATGCAAACGGAGGCTATTTCAAAACGTCTACACACTAAACACCTGTAACAAGTAACAGCCTTGTCAGAGATGTTCCCTGTCATTCAGGAGAAAGGTGTATGGAGATTCTAAACTGCACCTTCAGTGTTTATTCAGTCATTGCCTGGGTGTCCATTTAGGTGTGTTTTTGACAAAAGGCATACTTATAAGGCTCTTCCCAGCTGCGCAAGGAATGTTATACTGCTGCAGAAACAATGCCGTCTCTCCCCATGCCGTCCTCTGTTTACACAGATAATCACGTGGAAAATGGGGCCATCATCACGGCGGTACCTGCCTGTGGCACTCAACTCCTCACCCGGTAAGTGGTAAGACGGATCACACAATGATGGAGTTTCCTGGAGTATGAGTGTGAACGACGTTTAAAAAAAACACTGACACCAAGGCCAATAAAAACAAAACGGTTGGGTTCAAAGTATAAAGTGATAAAATAAATATACTGCAATATGTGACATTCAAATCCTTATGAGGCAAGCTGCATCAAGCCTCATTGATGTCCGTGTGGTCTGCCTCCAACGTCCCGAGCGAGAGCAAGGCGCGGGTAAAAGTACCCAAATGAAAACCTCCGGGACTGCTAACAGGTGAGAGGTGAGAAGACCCCCGGGTGAGCTCACCTCGTAAAGTGTAATGATGCCGTACGTCTGTGTGGGCTCGCGCCACCTGAGCCCGATCTTCTCCTCATAGGTGCTCCCCTGGACGGACTCCGCAGGCACCGGCCCCGGCACTGATTGGAGAAGACATTAAAACCCAACGCATCAGAGTACTTCTTCCTGCTATTAAAGCGCTAGCAACACTTTTCCTGATATGGCTGTAGGGATTCGCTAAAACCCCTAACCCTAACCATAACCCTATAGAGAGTTGCTAAGACCCGATTCTATACCTGTGGCTATAACTGAAACAAAATTTTAAAAATACAGGAATAGATCCGCAGTGCTGACCTGCAATCCCAAAAGAAATATCAGGCCGTCCAACCTCAAATCAATGTTAACATGAATTTAGTGGTTGACCATATATCTAGCCCAACTTGGATTGCTTTTATTCTCTAAATTAGACGGTGCGGTTCCATAGTGTGCTAGCTCGTCAAAGGGAATATCTAAAGCAATGCAGCTACCTCCCGTTCCTTTCTTCAAACCCCTGGGGTCCCAAAAACACATTCATTCCCACCTGTACGGAGCAGCGCCGCGCACCTTTTTAACATTCTCTCTCGAAATGTCGGGGGCTGAAATATATATAGGCACCGTTTTGTCAACATGGAAGGCTAGTTTTTATTTGGGTGTTCTTTAATCATTACCGACTGCAAAAATAATTACAAAATAAATTCAAATCTCAACAACATTCTCTTTAAATGCGTGAGCCGGATTTTATAAGATTGCAGTCACGTGACACCAAGCTCTCTCACCAGGTTTGACATGACTGTTCAGAATTCTGGGTTCTTAAAGGGAAATAAACCAATTTTGTGTTCATCAGAACTATCACAAAAAAGAAAAAGTCAGTCGAATCGCATTTAAGTTGCCCCGCAGTCAACAACTGCATGACTCCTATACCCCGACTAAAGGGCGATATTGCACTAAAAACCATACTGCATACACCTTTACCAGGTGCCAGTAAAGGTCATTGAGGACGGATGGGATGGGTGGCGTGCGTCCTCACCGTCCTCGTCCGTCTGGACCCCCAGCTCCTGACTCTCTTTAACACCCTCTTGGTTGCGGAGCACCAGCCTCACGCTGAGGTTGGTGTAGGGTGACAGGTTGCCGATGGTGTGTTTAGGAGCCAGGCTCATGCTGTCGTAGCAGACCTCCTCCCGGGTCTCCTCCTTGGCACCGACCCGGTAGCGATACTGCACGGTCAGGTTGTAGCTGTGGCAGCGGGTCACGTTGTACCCAAAGGGCTCCCAGCGCACCGTCACCTGCTTGGATTTTATGTCCACCACTTCCAGCTTCTTGGGCCCGTGCATTGGTTCTGTCCGGAGGGAGGTCAGAATAAACAGTTATAGGTCAGTCGGCGAGTTGTGCATGGTTGTAAATGACTGTGCATGCGCGCACACACACCTGCATACATGCAGGTCGATAAATATCAGTATTTATGTTTGCGCGCGTATCGTTGTGGGTATCTGTGAGTGTACTGCGCCTGTAAGATATCCTATTGCACATCAAGTGCTGAGCAGAAAGAGGTCAGAGACTCCACTGAGAATCCTTCTTTTTGAGAAGAAAGAGAATTCTCCCAGAAATAAACTGTACAAAATATACTTTAGCCCTTTTTTTTTTCTCAGTTGGAATCGAATTAAAAGTTCATGCAATTAAGTTTGGGTCTCATTTTCATCATACCTAACCTTTACAAATATCCTCTCTGTTTATGGGAGAGGGAGCGATAATGTGAATCACTGGGGGGTGGGGGTGGGGGAACAGGTTGACTGGCCGCTAGTACGGGTGGCCAAATTATGGAGCCACACTCTCCTTTACCAGTAAAAGCAAAACCCTGCATGTCATTCGCTCAGCCTGATCGGGTTTCTCCTGCTGTAAAGCCCCCCACGTCTATGCTCGCCGATCCAAGGGGAACCTGCCTGCCCAGAGCACAGCCCCTGCCACCTGCCCATCACCTCTAATCAGGGAGTCTTGTTGCCTCCACGCTCAGCTCCACTCCCATGGGAGGAGAGCGGCCAGAGCACACGGTAATAGGATCAATTTCCATTCCAGGTTCAATTCGCAGTCCATTTCTCTGGAACTTAACACTTTACCACCTATTACATACAGCCGGGCCATTTCTCTCGCTGACTCAATTTCCAGGGCCCAGGGAGACACGGTCCAGCAATTTGAAGTTACCGGCATGAATGTTTAAAATTCTAATGGGCGAGAGGAAGCTCAGCTGTCTGCCGTGGTTTTGACTTTGCTTTCCGTCTGCGCTCGGCAGAAACGACAAACAAGCCAAAGACAAAGAGGAGAACGATAAGCAGAGGAGATAGCATCAGAACCCTCTGCATTCGGACACAGCGCTAGACACAACTCAAATACTCACTTACAATGTTTGTTTCTTCAATGGAGAGAAAACTGGCACACGTTTCTGATGACTAATGCCAAACTTCAGTTTGGCTACGTTTCCCTAAAAGTATTCAAAAGCGCAACAATAGTTTTTATTTTTTTTATTTTTTTCTCCCTACAATTCATGTAATGGTAGAAAAAACATTGTTGGTTAAAAGCGACCGCATTTAGCGTGTCTACGTGAGCATTCTCAAAGAACAAGGCCAACACCAAGTTCTCATCAGTGACTCGACGTGACTCGATGTATTGCTTGGTTTGCTCCGAAGGTTCGACTAAAACTTAGTTTCTCTGGCTCTGTCCTACGGACCCTTTGTTATAATCATAAGTCATCTGAACACCAGACCATAGCTTGTCGCTTTCTCAGTAAACGTCAAGTGAAGCACGAAACTAGCTACCATCCTGCTGAGTCCCTCTCCAGTTAAACGCATGGAATGCTCAACGCTCAATAAATAACAACAATAAGGGCCATTTATATGCAATGTTGAAATGTTAGAAATTTTTTTACAAACTCTTAATGAGAGTTAAAGCGAAATCAATTGATCAGGAAAATAAAATGTTCCACTCCGTAAGTGCACTTGCACTCTGGTCCCAATGTTTTCAACAAATATATCTTTCAACAGTCACAGATTCCATGAACGATAGAGACTTTTACTGGTATATGAATCACCTCTCTGTGAATATCATATCCACTTGTCTGATCATTGAGAATGAGAGTTTCACTATGCAGGAAAATACATTTAATAAAAACCATGAGCCGTGTCCAATACCAAACTAAATGTGTGTGCTTCATGGTGGTGAAGAGGCCATAAATTCCTTTTTTATGATGACTGAGATTTGAACACCCTGAATGTCCCTATTCCTATTCACCTTCGCATTCACAAGGGGCCAGCAGCTACACCAGACAGTTACCAATATCATTTATTCTATAACTATTGTAACTATTGCTAAAAACATTAAGCCGTTCCAACTAAAATAATAATCTCAAGAAAACTAATTTAACTTTTAGGGCTATACGATAAAACCAATATAACATTGAAACAGTAGTACAAAAGCTACTTAAACTCCTGGTTTTCATATAAATTGTCACAAAACACGACAGAACTGGAGTCAAGGATAAGGGCAACAATCTGAGCAAAATATCGAAGGCTAAAAACATTCAAAAGGCAACCCAAAACATCTGATCTTTCCTGCGCTTTCACAGACGATGAAAGAGCGACGCTCTTGGTGCGAGCGGCGTTGTTGAGCAATAACAGCAGTGTGTGTGAGAAGGGTCATTAGCTGGAGACACCCACAGCCCCCCATCTTCAGACCTCACTGCAGTCAACAATCACAAACTCTGGCCCCAGACCATGACAACTCCGGGGCCAGGGATTTCCAAGGCGTTTGGGAGTCATTTTTAAAGGCACTTCATCACGCACGCATCAATCGCCTGGCTCAAGTCAGAAAGGTAGAGCCGATGGGAAGACAAGTGAGTTTACTGCTCTCGAGGTTGTGCAAATAGAATGTCACCGGGCTGATCTCGATACCGTCAAGGCAGGTATGGAGAGCGATAGCCTGGAAAACAAAGCTAGGATTTTGTTTGTTCCTGACAAAGCCGATGTGTTCTTCCTCTCATTACAGGAGAACCAATGTGGGGGAGGGGAACGTTGTAGTGTAGTGTGTTCTGTCGACTAATCTCTGACCTTTTCCACAGTTTTCGTGGTATATGTTGTGCGAGACCTACTGAACCTCATTATATCCTGAAAAGACTGACAATAATTGGCTGTTGTTCAATAGAAATAATAAGCTCAAAACAAGGTCTTCTACAGATCCATTACATAAGGTGCTTGATAGCCTTTGCCAGCAGGCCAGAATGCCCAGAGACAAATAAAGTAATTTCAAAGCAGCTTTTACACAGCAAAACATTACACTTCTTTAATAGGTTATGCCAAAAGGACAATAGCATCAGAATGCTAACCATTCAATAAACGACTAGGCAAACAGAATTAAACAGAAGTAAAGATCAATGTCAATGAGCATAGAAATCCCGTAACATTTTTAGGGACTCTATATTTGAGTTTCAGGTTGAATTTATGGATTGCCGTATATTCGTTTTGAAGCTGACCTAAGCGAACTGGAAATTTTGTGCTCAATACAATAAACAGATTACAAGAACGCAAGTTCTCCCGCCTTACGAAGATGATCTATCAGACTACTGTAAATGGTTAATTGTACGTATTTTTTAATGGGTTACCGGCAGTATAACCACCTTGGTTGAGTGCGGAAAAATCAGACAAATAATTGTCAAATGACCCAGATAACAAAACATCTTTGTGAGTGGTGTAAACAGAAAAATTTGGTTTCAGATAAGCAAACGATAGCCTAAAAACAAATAACCAAGAACGGAGTCGAGATAAGAGCCCAAATGTTTTTAAGACCGATAAACAAAGCAGAGATTTTGGGGGGTGTGTAAGATAAATGACACGTACAGGTTTCACTGACAATTTATTCACATCCTTATCTTAAGGGTACGCGTAGAATTCCTATTTATTGAAGCTGACGTAGACAGGACAGCACTAAAAGCGGCTCCTTTTATCTCTTTATTTTTTAACCTTTTGTGTCATTTTGGTTTTTAGGGTCAACTAAGCAGGGCATAATTCAATAAAATCACGGGATAGACTCTGCTTTTGAAAAATGGATAGCAATTCGACTTTAAAAATACACACGGGATCACTTGCAAATGTAGAAAGACAGATCAAGGACAGGGAAGAGGAAACTGTTGCCATATTCTGCTCCGTATCATTGTAATCTTCACAAAACAAGTGCTTTTAACATCTTTCTTAAATGCCCAAAAACTCGTTCACAAAAAAAACGAAAAACAAAACCAAAGGTTGGGGGGGGGGGGGGAACCCAAATCTGTCAGGCGTCATCTCCTCTTTCCCCGCTAGCTTTCACAGGCAGAACCAGAAAATAGAAGTTTAAAACCCTATATTTGCGGAACTATCTGTTGGCTGCACTCAGTAAGCAACAGTTACACTAAAAGCAGTGAGAATTGCAGGGTGGCCAGGCAGAGAAATCAAATTAGACCGGATGCTCTCTAAGTGACAAAAGCACCAAAGTGTGAATTTATACCAGACGTGCGGAAGAAATAACTGGGAAAAAGTCCCATTTCTGGGCAGTTCAGGGAAATGTCATGCCCCAAACTGTGTGGGACCGAAAGGATTGTTAAGCTTGGGGCATCTCGGTGTCAGTGGCCAGTTTGATGCATCTCAGTAAACGACTTTATGCGGGAACATAATGCAGTATTTCTATCCTAAAGGCACATTAACGAGCCTTTCCCGAGGAGGGGAAAAAAGTCGTTCTTCCTGCTTTAGACAGTCTACAGGCATCTGAACTGAAATCAGATCATTAGAAAAGTCGTTCTTCCTGCTTTAGACAGTCTACAGGCATCTGAACTGAAATCAGATCATTAGAAAAGTC
>JAOVYW010050714.1:8821-24737 GCA_025775045.1 Hiodon tergisus
GTTGTCCTAATGAATACGCCTCCCTTAGTCTAAAAAAACTAGTCAGGAGGTCAGTGATGCACTGGTATATAGTAGATTCTGATGTGTTAAAAAGAGACTGTCTGTTTTGAGCTGCAGTGATAATTTTTTTTGCTATAGTGTGTCCTTGTGTTTTAGGAATGGCCCAAACGATTGACGCGCACGAGCAGATAAAGTGAGATATCCGGGCACCTCTTCCGGAGGAGTCACAGCAGTAGTAGGTATCCTGATCATGTTTACAAGAGTGGGTACAGCCACCGGGAACTGTTCCAGGGACAACTCCGGTCCAGCCTGCAGTACTCCACAGGAGGAAGGGGAGCAAATCCATATGGACTAGATTAGCTTGATGCGCCAATGCAATTTTACTCAGCAGGAAAAGAGCGAGGCCAAGCCTAGCCGCACCCTGCCCATACCTAGCCCCGCCATTTAGCTGCATTGACATTTGTAAGTGGTGGGTGTGTGACATCTAAGTCCAACAACCCCAGTTGATTTTAGTGAAGACTAAAGACTCTTTTAGCATAACTTTACCTTATATTTTCCCTGATTAATTTTCACTCACTTGTTACTTAGACACAGAATAATTGAGTGCTGCCCAGAGGTAGTTTAGTTTACCTTAAATCTACAAACAAACAAAGTTGTTAAACGAATGTAAATGGAAAAATGTGTTGTTGAAAAGAGATACTGTGTAAATATTTGAATTCGTACAAGAACCTAATTCAACCTATTATCATTGTTAGTTTAAACAGCTTTTGTCAATCCAGCTGTTGAAAAGCACATCTCAAGTCCAGTTTACACACATTTACTGCTAACTACTCCGATAAAGTATGCATTCCGTCTGCTAGTACATATGTTACCCAGAGTATCTGTTTGGGTAAAGACCTTAATCTAATTTTGGACCAGCTTCAAACTGATTGCTGTATTCTCTCCCATCGCTGGAAACTGCAGAATAATAGAATGGATTTTCATGTAGCTACTCACTAGACGGGATTTTAACAGTGCCTGTTATTGCCGAAGAACCCCAATTCAGTTCAATTATAAACAGGACCATGCCATTTTATCCAAACTCCCAATATCTTTCCTGATACAAAAAACATTAAAATTGTAAAGTGTTTTGTAAAGTAGTCCAATTTTCTAATGCAGCTATTTCAGCTGCTCTAAATATTACTTGGCCAAGTTTGTCAATGTTAATCTTTTTCTGTTTATCAATAGCAAGAAGCAGTTTAGTTATTTTCCTGTACATCCTCATTACTTACTATCTTTATGCAGTTCTTTAAAAATTTTTATTATAAACATGAGATAAATGAAATCCCCATATCCCTGTGCTAAGACACAGACCTGCAGCCTCTGATAATGAATGCAATTAAGACTCCATTGAATTAAACCAACTAGTAAACAGGAGGCTCAGAGAAGAATAATATTTGTGTTTTAAGGAGAAATTCACAGACAGGAGAGCTTCACCTTCTGGGAGGGGTAAGCTGGAATTCACATCACAGTGTCTGTAGAGGAGAAGTTTGCAAACCTGGGCTCTTTGTCTGAAGCAGGTCCCTTTATCTTTAACAATATTATCTCATCTTTTCTGGTCAATTTTGTTTGCACTTTCACTTTGTTGTGGAAATTTCCAAGAAAAAAAACAATTGTGAATAAACGTTTAGAATGTTATTTGATCAGTATGCTAGCTATGCTGAGAGAACACAATCACATACTACTGATAAGCATGGTATATAAGTGAATTAGTAGTCGGCCATGCCGACATTAGTAGTGGCGGAAAGCTCCCAGGACTCTGAGCAGGCCAATGGGCCCCTCTAGGGCCATGAAATAAGGGTCTGGAGCCTGGAGCCACACCCTCAAGCCCTGGGGAGACGCAGAGGGCCGGTAAAACGGACAGCCAAGCGGAGATTCCTGACTGTGTCGGTTAACAGTTGTGAACCAGGTCCTCGTCTCTTCACAGGTCATCGACCAGTGGTGAGTTCCACGTAAGTGTAATGCTAAATGACTTATACAGGTGTGGTCTCAAACTGCGTGGGGCCAAGGGGGTGAGTGGGGGTGGGGGAGGGTCTATTTGAGAATAATTGGTGGATGAAGTTCTTCCACTACAAGCAAATGGGCTAATGAGGGTGGATGTCTGGCATCCAGTCTGGCAAAGCGTGACACATGACTTACAGTGCCGCGTGCGGAGGCTGTTCTCATCACCTAGGGGAGCGAGCCTCGGCGACAGCGCGGCGACAGTTACAAAGGGACCGGGAACCACAGGACATGCCCCGCGACACCAGGAGGTGATAATTGGTCACAAAGAGTTATGACCGCACTCTTTAGCGCCGTTCCTCGTCAGAGCTACCGTGGCGCCCGGAGACACTTGAGCCTTATTAAAATGAGAGGCTATAACAGGAGGCGGCAATGAATTAGGTGGTTTGGTAGGGTCCTGACAGTTGGAATAGGCGCGTTCTCTTGAATCACTCCGTGTGTCTCCCCCAAGGCATTCGGAGGAGCGGGTGGCGGGGTCTGGAAGTAAGAGTGGGCTCTGAGGAAGAAACAACAGCAGCACCGTTTAATAAATCGGGTCGTGGGGGATCCTCTCCTTGGCAGCAGGCTGACGGCGTCGGTGCAGGTCTGTTAAGGGCTGCGGTGTGGAGAGAGAGCAGAGAGCGAGAGACGGCGTAGAGGAAACACGATCGGTGACCCAGAATGGTGCGACGAGATGGCACATTCGTAAATGCTGCGGCTGTCATTTGAAACCCAAGGTGCATTGCTTTTGGCAAACAGGACAGCTCTGTGTGACTCAGCCAACATGTACTTTATTTTGGAATCCAAAAATAGGACAGAGCTTAAATGCTTCCTCGAGGGGTAAGCACACAAACCCGAGAGTATTAAAATACAATATGTTATCTTTATTCAAAAGGCTAATTTTAATGATTTTTTTATCCAAAAATCGAATAATGTTACCCGTCAGTCTAATCATATAGTGTTTCATCCTGATGCTCTCCATTTTTGAAAAGAGACTCAAGGTGACTTTCAATATTATAAATTCAAATCCCATAAAAACTGGAATGAGTAAAATTAGTGTCTAAACATGATGAATCATCAGTTTAGAATTTGAACCGAGCCGTAAAAAGTTAAAATTGTGAATGACTGCCACTAGCACCATATGATTAAAAAAAAAGATCATTAACATTGAAACCTGAATAATGGTCAGTAACATAGGTTCAGTATATGTAATTATACAGAATGAATGCATCCGTTGAGGACGAGGAGAACTGAGGAATTCAAAATGTGGAATTCTGAAGAAAACGTGTGACAGTTAGGTCTCGTGTCTTGAGTGATGGCTCTCCTTGTCAGTAAACTAAACACCCTGCTTGAAGGTAATCTTTCTGCAGCTTGGGTGATGTGGCTGTGGACAGGAGCTGTTCGCTATAAAATGTGGGGAGACGGCATGATTGACAGCTGTGATTAACATGGCTGAGTTTCCTCCAACAGTATTACCCTGAAGGAGAAGCGTTTAGCTGGAGCATAGGAACAACGGGCCCATCTGCGCACACTTGTGAACGCACACGTGCGTAACCAGCGTGCTTAGGCACAAAGGCCCAGGTCTCTTCACCACCGCGCACGAGGCACCTCCAACCAGAGGAACGATTCGTTAGTTGAGCTATAAACCAGAGTCCCTAGCTCTGAAGGAACTCATTGTACTCTTGTTTTTGAGACTAGGGAGAGCCGTTGCTGTCCGTAGTGAACACGTTCACAACGAGCTCAGCTACACATACACGCCCGCACTTACGCTCGCATGCGATGGCAACAACACGCTGGAACTCACAGATGTACTAATGCTCGCACATGGAAGGGCATACACATGCGCGTGCACACGCTTACACTCACACACAGTGCGAACAGTGCGAACAGATTAACCTCTGAATGCTCACCGTCTCATTTGCTTTGATTTCAGCCTGAATGCAATCACTGCCGGAAAACAGATTTATTTCCTTCTCGTTTCCTTTTCCCTTGCATCTACCAGATAACGCGTCTTTCGTCCCTTACTATAAGCAACGCCGCTCTTCATTCTTAAAAAGCAACTTTGTTTTCTAGCAACATTTGATTACAGTTATTCCATAATGATTATGCTTGATATGTCATGAGTGTGTGATGTTGGTGTGAGACCACATTAGACTTATAGTTCTGATCCGATATAGAATGTATCTTGTGGCTAAGAGAACACATATATCTCTGACTCTATCTCCTGCTTATTTTATTTAGAATATTGTGTTGCCGTCAATGTAGCCATTAAGGCTGAACAGAAATGTGGAACGGAGCTTACAATCAAATGAGGCAAGGAAATGAGCCTTCCATCTGACTGACAGACCCCATGCCAGCGCTCTGGAAAGGTGTCATTTACCTTAATTTGATTGTTTTCCCTGCCCATTACTGTGACTTTTATCTAGCCCGCTCTCATTACTATTCCGTGGGAAGATGCCGGAGAGCTGTGCCGAGTCTTGCATTAGCAGGGGGGGGATTGAATTATGACAGCAGAAACCATCCTTGGTGTTGCTCTACCGTCTTCAAAAAGAGTGACTCGCTATCCAGCCCTTTTCACATTATTGACTTTATTAGGCATGACTCATTTAATTTTCATTAATGTTCTGTTTTTTTCATATATTTTTTCATGACAACGCTGGTCTAATATATTTATTTTCTAAACTTGCCTTGCGTGTGGAGCCTTTGCAATTCCCCTCTTCACATCTAGGCTAGCACGAACTTGCTTTAAAAATATGTTTCACAGGCACTTGCTAAAGGTTTAAAGTATGTTTTTTTTTTTTTTTTTAAGAGATAATTTAAAGAAATGATCAGGCATGAAAGCCAAATTAGTGATGCAATACCCCATAAGACTCCATAAATTTTATATGGTATTGTATCTGGAATACCAGATGTCTATATGGTCACTATAGTATCCAGCTCATGATCGTGATGAAGAGCGCGCCATTGCATTGGTTACTGTATTCATGCAGACAATATCGGAGAGTTCTGGGAGGTTGGGGAGTCAGCCTGTACAGTGGCTTAGATACATGCATTTCTCAGGTTGAGAAGGTTGTACCAGTGGCTACACTGCCCAATTCCACTGCTTGGGCCCCTGTTTGAAGCTACTAAAGGATGCTCTCTTGGTAGCTATTCTACATCTTATGAGCTTGTTTTGTGTGAAGCGCGTCATCTTGGAACAGTGCTGCTATACTAGCTGAAACATTGATTTGTTTATCTCATGTTCTCGGTGCAATCGTACTGTATGTGTTCGGCAAGAAGAAGCAGGAGAATGGATTGGTTTCATTTCTTTTATAAAGCTTTATTTCCTTTGGAAATTTGTAGGAAATTTGATAAAGCTTTTCCTCAAATGAGTAATAATGAGGAATATTCTGCCCAATCACAAGCATTTTCTGCTCTCTTATATCCATTACATTATTTCAGCACCGGTAATATTCCTCAACATTTGTGTTGTGTATCTTTGCTACTACAACGTGATATTTCCCAAATAAAATGCAATTAGTCAACTTCTAGTAAGAATTTACAACGGCGACAGGATTCAGGATGGATTTGGGAAACAACTTGAAAACTGAAAATTGTGACGATATGTACAGCAAGGGGGCAGTATTGTCCTTCCTTTTTCAGCACATTGCAGTATTGAATGGGATTTGACTAGGCTGTTCCCTGCAGTATATTTGCAGTAACTCAAAGTTGATTTATACACACATGCAGAAAGAGAAACAGAGATTTAACATAAGTGAATAAATGCCTAATATTGGGACAGGACACCTGTGCTTTATGGGGGAACCCAGGCCAGAAACTCTGCTGCAGGGACGCCCTGTGCCTGAAGCCAACCAGCTGCACTCCTGTATCCGATGTCCCAAAACACTTCCTCCGGGGTAAAAAAAAAAATGCAGAGAGAGAGAGAGGGGGAAGTCCCAGGCAGACTGCAGCAACAGTGAGGAAGGGTCAAGCACAGGACGGGAACGGCGGCCACAGCTCAGCCCACAATAGCTCGAGATGGGAACACCGGAGAGAGGTCCATTGGCCGTGCAGCCTCCCACCGTGAAGACTGTCGGCATAGGAGCCAACCCCCCCCCCCGGCCATTCACCTCTGTGTCTCCTCCGTAGGAAACACTGTGTGCGGAACGAAGGCTTAGTCAGCAAAGCCAGATGGGTAGTTTTATGTTTTTAACCTGTGAATAAACCTGTGCGGTATGTTCAGATTTAGTTTTTCTTCCCTTTTCCTGTCCACTTACTTTTACTTAGATGTCTTTTTCCAGAACCCTACCCAGTGAAACTGTGTGGAGAAAAGAAATAAAGCAAAATAATATGTGGCTTATAAATGAACCTATTAACAAAGTCTGCGGCGAGTGTGGTTGTTATATGTCAAGCATGAGACGCAAAATGCAGGCAGGGCAAACTGGTAGGGTAATTTTTTCCTTGTCTCTTACGCTAAAAGTGAATACAAATGCATTTTACTGAGATCTTTTTATGACCTTAAGTGGGCAGTGTGAAGACAAGCTAGGCCAGACATATGATCGGACTGGTCGGCGAGTCCGTTGTTTTCATTGAAGAGAACAGATGACGACTGAGTAAACAGGAGCAGCTTTTACCCAAAAGGGGCAAAGAGAACACATACTACAGCACAAACATGTCACATTGGTCCCTAAGAACAGTCCTCTGGTCTGATCTTCTGCTCCTCTTCCCTCAGTTCCAGAAACGGCCCCTTTTCACCGCTCACGCCAAGCTAGGGAGATGAGAGCGGTCCGAGCCTGATTAACCAGGTTGAGGCAGGTCCACTCCACGCCTTCCACGCGTAGTCAATCCGTTGTGAATCGTGCCTCGTGGCCATTGCCCTGTAAAGGAGGATTCATCTCAGTTGGCCTAGCAACATGCGCTTGACAGAGACTTCCTATCTCAGCTCTGACAGAAATCCGACCGACCGCGAGGATGAATGCCCAAACGGAACACTTGAGGAATTGTATTTTGGAGCTTTTGCTGAGGAAATTTATTTGAGGGTGTTTCAAAAGGTACATGTCTCATCTTTTGTCTGAGGTTGGCTCGATCGGAATACTTCTGTACAGTGCACATGTAGTCCACTGATTAGACATCTGTGGATTTTTGGTTTTCCGGTTAAGAAAAGTGAGCCCCGCGGGTTCTTTTTAATTGTAGAAAGTAAGACCAAAGCTTCTCTTATCATTTGAGTACGGCTGTTTTCAGAAGCTTAAAGCACCGGTGCTTTGATAATACAAACGAGTGGAATTCTTGATTGTGCACAGTGCTGAATCAAAGACGTGTGCTTCCCATTGAGAAAAGCTGGTTTGCTAGGTTATTAAACTAGCCGCACAATCTCTTCCTTTTTTTTATTATTTTCTGAATTCTGCACTGTCTATTGAGGGGGGCTTAAATCTGTGTCATGAAAGGACATGGTACCAAGATAATACCTGCTGTCTTCCAACGCTTGACTAGGCTGCAACAATGATATTACAAAAGGTTAAGTAGAGTCATTTAATTGCTTTGTGGGTTTTAAATTATCTGTGTACCTGATAAAGAAAACAATGCTCTGTATCCATAACAATGTCCTTTTCATTCTTCCAATGGGAGAGATTTACATGCTGTGCGGACTTGTTCAACAGAGGGAAGAATCCTTTATTGGTTCTACAGGTAGGCTAATGTGAACCAACAGGTCCTTCGGCCGAAATTGGAACGGGCGTTTATTTGGCAGGGAATCCTTGTGCAGTTAATATAATACCACCACAAGAAACCGCTTTTGTACAAGTAACCATTACTCTCTGTCAGTCAGTATATTTGCATCTTTCGCAGATGACAGATTTTCTGGACGGAAGGAAGGAAGTCAATTTTTCATGGAGGTTACACAGATCTGGGCTGAGTGATGTGTTGTGGTGTCTTCAAGAAAGTAGCACACACACACACACACACACACACACACACACACACACACACACACACACACACCTGCCAAAAGATAATTTGATGCTGTTTATGAGGGTTGAGCACGGAAATTGATCCCGGGCAGCAGAACTATTCTGTTACCAAGTATGCAGTAAGGTGTAGCTTATAAGCACGTACAAATGCTCTCCAGACAAGAGGATCAGAACAAGCCCCGCCTTTGGAAGAGTGGCCAACTTGTGCTACTTGTTAAAGGATCTTGTTTCAGTCCTGAAGTATCTCTAACAGACTGCAGCCTGCAATCCTTCAGCCAAACGGCCTCATTGCTATTGATTGTGGAGGCAGACATCAGCTCGGCGCGTCAGGCTCCACGCCCGGCAGCGCCGGGTGATGTATGTGGGCGATAGAAGTTCCAGCGCTTGCCTGCGGGGCCTGGCGAAGCCGGAGAACCCAATGAGGTCCGCCGCGCCGTTCCGTTAATCTTCCGAGGAGGGGGAAAGGACGGGAAAGAGTGTGGCTCGACAGGTGCCAACCCCCTAGCCTCCGTCCAGCCCCGCTGAACACAGGGCGGCGGCGGCGGCGGCTGAAGTGCTCAGTCAGGGGAGCTGGCAGTGCGAACTATCAGGAACAGCGCCAACGCCAGAGCGGGTGTGCATGCCATTTGTTAATAGAATACGGATGGCTGAGTCACCTCGGGACCTGGGGGACACGTGCTGAATGAAAACGCCGCGTGTCCGTCATACATTCCCCACAGATAGGATTCAACTCACGCCCTGCCCTGTGTGTCTTTCTCAAATCCCTCGCTTCCCTGGAAGATCTTTATTAAAAGGTTTTGCGTGTTTTGTTTCCCTTGTAGCGTTTGTTGCTGACTTATTCGGAGGTTTAGTCACCTACGTCCTCTTTCTATGTCAAATGATAGCCACACTGCCACCGGCAACCCTGTCACTGGGCACATCCTCCACAAATCACCAGGGCCAGACCAGCCCAGCCCAGTCAGGCCCAGCTGCAGGTGTGTCCACCCCGCTAATGGAGCGATCTGGAAACGATAAAAAACAAAGTGGGACGTATATCTTACTACGCAGAGACAATGCACTCCTCCATGTCTGTCGTTATAGGGAACAGCGGACCGGTCCGTAGTCAGTCCAACTGAAGTCATTTCCATTAAAAACCTAGTTTATTACCTAGTTCCTTAGTACACACATGGGTCACAGTATTTAAGGCAAAATGTATTTGCATGGACCACACCATGGGATATGGATGTATGAATCATGAGCAAATACGAGCCCCGACGAGCATTCCGCCTAAAGGTTTATAACCCTGAGAATTAAAAATCAACACAGGTTTCTTTTATTGACTTCCTCTGGTCTCCCCCCCCTACCTTCTCATCCACCAGTCCCTTCCTGAACTTTAATTTAAAGGGTGTCAAAAGGAGAAATTGTATGACTTTTTCCTCCTTCAACAGACAGCTGCTGCAGTTCACATTTGTGCCGTGGCACACAGGTAAAATATTTCTGCAAATATCTTTCTTGACAGTCAATAGATCAGAGCGGGCGACAGTATTTCAGAGTGTGTTGAAAAGAACCAGCTGGGCCCCGTCAGGATGAGGTTGTGGTCCTCTCGCGTCTCCTGCCTCTCTCTGTGGTTTTCCCGTTCAGCTCCCTCCCCTCTATTGTCTAAGCGTTTCTGCCCATCAGGCCCGGCTATCACTCGGACAGTCTGTCTGCGCCACATTCCTGTCAACAGTAAAATGAATCCAAATTGCGCTTTGAGATCTACAGTCAAATACAATGCTTGAAAATTTTCATTGCGGATCTATTGATTCCTAAAAAGACTTTTCTTTTCTTGATGACAAAACCATCACGGGCCGGCTGAGAGTCGGTGGATTCTTTTGTTGAGCTGTGCGGCTCCCCGGCCTTTTTCATGGGCAATATGCTGTAACTGATCCGCTCCACTGCTCAAGAACCATTTTCTGATTCACACAGGAGGTGCTTCCTGTGCAGGCATCGGGCTGCTGACACTGAGAAAGGCCAGCTGAACACAATATCAATTTTTAAGCTCCCTTAAGCATGGATTTCAGACATCCAGGACATTACAGTGGACCAAGACAACTTTAAAATGTATGGCGTGAAGGACCAAATCTTCACAGAGATAAAATTAGAGAGAAGGAATTTCGGTAATGTTAGGGAATGTCACAATATAGAACTAAAGAAAGCAGAGTTAGCGTAATATGTGTGCTGATGAGGTAATTCGGTGGCGGCGAAATTTTAAGCGCATTCAAAGAGACGGGCAATAGGTTGGTTGTGGTGTTTGTTATTTCACTGGCCTTCACCACAGCCCATTAAACATTCCATACTCAGTTCGCACTATGAGGGTTTATTTTATTTTATTTTTTACAAAAGCCAAAAAACATAAGTTCAGTCCAGCCTAAACTTGCACACCATACATCTATATCCCTAAAAATCTAACCAAGGGCACCTGATTCAGATCTGTGCAGAGATGAGGTGTGTGGAAAATGAAGAAACATTATCTACATCAAGTAGATCTGAGTCCAGCATGCCTGGGCATGCGTAATCGCGTGGATTGTGTACTTTGGCTTATCATCAGAGTGCCCAGTGGGCGCTCAAAGCAGTGATTTCCTGTGGGCGTGCAGGGAGCCCTGTAGGCATGTCTCCGCTCTCAGCGTTTTCTGCATTGGTATTCCACACAGTGATTTCCTGTGGGTCCGCATGCCCCACCAGCAAACTGCTACGTAATATCCTCTGGGCACGGCACACAGAGATTTCCCATGGTTCCTGGGTGCGAAGCTTCCGCGGCAGCCCTTGCGAGCGCTGTGCCTTCTGTCCCCAGTGAGGAAGAATCACGACGGTCCGCGTGGATGAAATAAAAATGTGCTCTATTCCAAAATGAGCCCAGAAAAAAGGAAAGTTTACTTCTTGAATAACGGCTCTTCTCTCAGTCCATAACACTGGTGGCAGTCACAGCGTGTTTGCAGACACGGCAGCTTGTCAGCTTGTTGTGTTTTTCCAGTAGAGCACATTCCAGACCCCAAAGATCCTTCAGCCTGATGAGGTCTTTTGTTATATGTGGATTTGGTGACCTGTGTAGCCCAATTGAACATTGTGAATTGCGCCCAGAGCCATGGGGCTTGATACAACATCAGGCTAAAGTGGGGTATTATTTTGTCAGTGGTGTGCAGCGATGCTTTCTCTGAGCAGTGTTTTGTAAATGGGTGCAACGGCCGTAGTTATGGCTGCTGAACTGTAACGAGTTCATAATGGGGGGGAGAAATAGATTGTATTTTAACGAAGTCGTGCAAGGATTTGGAATTGGTCATTCTGAATTTATTTCTTGACTTCAGGTCAATTGTGCTCGGAGAAAGTATCACTTATGAGTGCCGTTTTCAAATGTGAGTTCTTGATTGTTGTGGAAACTTTCTGATGTTGACGTCAGAGCTTCAGCGTCGTCTTAATGCAAAAGTTCTTCTCTTGGTGACTTCTGCTTCTTATGTGCTTGCGTTTTACTTTTTTACATGCTTCAACAATAGATTTATAGCTTTTGCATAATAGCATTATAAGGCATGTGATACGTGTTCTTTACTCTGTAAACTGGGAACGGTAAGCACAAACTATCTGAGCTATTTCGCAAAGAGGATTAGTTGGTTGAGAACCTTGTGACTTTGTTATTGGTTGGCTTTTAACTTCAAATGGAGTAATATCAGTTCACTGATGCCCTTTTATGTGAACAGCTAAATATAACCAGTATTTTTAGCCAACAGAGGCGAATAGGTAAGAGACAAACAGATCAAACTATTATTCCTTTGCCTGGTGAATTGAGTGCCCTATGTTCGCAATCCCCAACAATATGTGGGGTGTTACCAGTCAACAAGGCTGTCTGTACATAATATAACATAGAGTCCTAAATCTGCTTTGTTTCATCACGCAAACTGTAATTTGCCATTTCCTGTCCTTGAACATATTGAATGCACAGTCTGTATCCAAAAGAAAAACTAAATTATAATTAGATGGCTGATGACTGAAATCTGGCGTTCCCTCATCTACAGGAGTGCTGAGTGAAGAGAAACAGACACGTATTATTTATGTCACATTTGGGAGAGACGTGTCGCAGTAATAATGTCAAACATCCATAATAAAAACTGCTTTAGTGTTTGGCCCAGCCAGAAATTTCACCCATGCAGCCATCTATGTGACTATCTGTTAACAGAATTTAATGGAGAGGGCTTTGCATAGACGACACAGCGATGACCTTAAGGCAGAAAGGATTTCTGCACGAGATTTAGAAGTCATCGCTCTTCCCCTGGCACGTTTTTCCTGGGTAGATGTTGTCTTGATGTACTTCCCCCTCCGATAAATCGACGGCAGGCTAATGCGCTGGCGCCTCTCCAGGACACTCTCGCTCTCTATGTCTAACAGCGGAGACAGTAATCCTCTTAACATGCTCTTTAAGTGACCGTTTGTCATCCGGGAAGCCGTGTCCACCGTCGCCTCCGCCGCCAGTCCCCTGGCCTCAGGAATGCGGAGGAAAGGGGAAGCGACGGGCAAAGTCAAAATCCCGTTCGGAGCGCTCACCCCTTTTATTGATAAAAAGGATTTGCTTCCCCTGTAATCTCTCTCGGGTGGGTCGCTCTGCCTAATTGCTGCGGCGGCACACAATGTAATCATGCTGGATATTACTGATCTCGGGGAAGCCCACCTAAGGTACGTCATCATCATAACGACAGAGTTGGGAGATTCTGCAGCCCTGTGAGAGGAATCACATGACTTTTGGAGCCTCCCGATGTTATCCAAGTGTTTAGGTCTGTCATCCCATGATTGCGAATTGTTTTTGTTTTTTTCCAGGTCCATTTATGGAAAAAAAGTTATTGGGCCTAATTTGTCATTTAGACGTCATTGAGCTGAACATTTTACATGATATTGGGGTGAAGGAGATCATGGTATCTTGATCTCAGAGACAGTGAACTACTGGTAACTTGCCCCTCTTTCAGTCACTTGCATGCCAATCAAGACACGTGGGCCTGGATTTATTCGGCATTGTTTGGCATGCTCTTATAACAGGAGAAAAAAACCACATGAGCTATACTGAGCACTGCTACTTCAATCTGTCATAAATCAAATGTCTCTTATTCATCTGCCAGATTTTAGAGCTGTTGACAACGCTGCTCCTCTGTAACAAAAGAACTCTTCTTGTTTGCTGATAAGATTCTGTAATCATAAGGCTACGGCAGAAGGAATTGTGATTTAACTCAATTTATATGTTAATGAAATGTTTTGTATATAATGAGCTTTTAGTCTCGTGTTGGCATTGTCTGGGTTTTGTTTGCTGCACTGTACAAAATGGCAAGCGTAATCACAGTGATTGCCTGATTTTCTCCACTGTTACGTATTTGCATAGCTTGTATCTCATGAGTTGTGCCTCCTATCACCGTAACAGAATTCAACGTTCAAATGATTTCACATCGATGTCCAATCTAACTTCTGTTAGCATTGTGTTGAGATTCCTACGTCGGCTCAGCGGATATGAAAGGATGCTTTTTTTTTTTTAAATGTGTTTTGGAGCTGATAATTAATTTTTCGATTTGACGTCCTCTGTGATTCTGAGAAGAATCTGACGTGCAAATTGGCTGTTTGGGTCCTTGATTTTAATTGGAGTTTTGTTGCCCCGTAATACACTAATATGCATCATTGTGCAATAAGCCAATGGCCCATGACTTGTTTACAGAGAGCGCAAGTCAGCACTTTGCAGTGGGTTGTTGGGGATGTGCACGAGCTGGGAGAGGCTGACTTGTTTCCAGGCCTGTAATGAAAGTGTATGCCTCAAAAGATCACACTCAGGTGCCTTTACAGTGAACATGGAAAGGTCAAATAAAGTTCCCCTTGTCAGGCAAACTTCTGCCGTGACCTGTGTCAGACTTATCAGGGCTGTTTTGAAGTTTGCATTAGCCCTATACACTTCAGCAGGAATAATCATCTTTAACTACAGGTTAAATCTCTTACAGCACATTGTTTGGGTTGCAAATTTATAGGTTTTACATTTTCAGACCCTTAATTTTCATTATTAAATTAGTAGGGGGACATTCAGTGAGGACATTCAGATTTAAAGCAATGCATTCGATATAAAATATATGTTTTTGATGAAAATAATAGGTTACCCAAATGTAAGTGTTCGGTACTGAATCTCTGTAATATATGTGGCAGAAAATATGTGGTGTGCTTGTGGAATGGAGACATTGAGACAAGCCCTGGGGCGTGAGTAAACATTCTGTATGAAAGTTCACTTGAAATTCTGATTCTTGTTTTCCATCGCATGCCTTCTCCTAGGCAATTGTATATCTTTCCCTCTCTAACTCTCTCTGTCTGGCTTTTTGTTTTCAACAGGCATCCCCGCGTAAGTGAAAAAGTCAGAGTGAAAACACATATAATCAGAGAGCATGTAGGCTGCTAATATGCAATTATATTTCTCTTTGCGTTGCTCCTCTAGGATACCCGCAGGAAAAGAAAGGTCTTTTAGTGCAATGGTGTTCCAAAAGATCAGGTACCAGGCCATGTAAGAGAGGTGTGAGCCAAACCTTGCCCACCCAAGTCAGAAATAATGGTTTACCTGGGCACCCCTGGGGTGTGGCACTCTCATCCTTTGACCTAGTGTCTCTTTAAGCAGGATCACCAACGGGGCAGAAGCCAGGACAAGCACTTAGGAGGAAAGACGTGTGCGCCCCACACAAGAACGGGGCACGCACCGCACCGCACCGCACAGTAAAATGCAGCACGTCTTCGACTTATCCTGGGCATGTGTGAAATGGAAACGAGAGCCTCAGAGCAGCGTCAAAAAGCGTGCCTGGAGCAGACGAGTGCTTACGTGGGGAAGTCAGCGGGGCTAAAAGGCGGAGGTCAGGCTGTGGGGGAGCCTGGACCCGAGGTCGAGCGCACCAAGAAGGGCTGCTGAGGCACTTTTACGGAGAGCCGGGAACCGAGGAGCTTCCGGGGGGGGCGAGCGGGTTCCACCTTGGAGAGGAGAGCTGCAGTGAACCAGGGGCAGAGGCGAAAATGGCGTCCACGGAGAAGGCCGCCACATGGAAGGGCACGGTTTCCTCCGGATGCAATTGAGTGACTTCCCCTCCTGGCTGCCCCAAAGTTACAGCACGGAGCTTGTTGCTAGCTCTGAGCATATCTGTTCGGTTTTGCCTGGGCTTAAAATGATCTTTTCCATCTGCTGACATGATGCTTGGCCACAAGTTTGACTTAGGAGGTAGAGGGACATACATAGTCCCCATTCACAAATTTGTGTGGATGCAGACTGCTTATTCAGATCTTCCAGTTGCCCCGTGCTTGCCTCGAACAAGCCTCTACTCCTCTTTAGCCGCACTTCTAATCTCAATTGTAGTGTAATTACATCTACCTTAAAAGACAGACTCCTAAATTACTGATCCAGTGAATTTTATTATTTCAGGGCAGCAATTTGTGCATTGGAAATCCCTGTTCAGAGTCAGACCTCAGCCTTCACAGTACTATGATTGATTTGTGGACCTAGACAGGCTGAATAGGCACTGATTTCGATTTGTAAATCTGAACAGGCTGGATGTCGTCACTGTGTTGTTTTGTATTAATTGAATTTATTTAATGCCATTAATTGTCGCTTTTAGAGGACAATTACCATGGCAAGAAGGGTTGACCTTGAGGTTTTGAAAGTTCTTTAAACAGAAACCTGTGACCATTTTTCAAATATTCATCGAACGTTAATTACTTTTTAAAAACTTCTGTGTGTGTGTGTGTGTGTGAGAGAGAGTGTGAGTATGAGTATGAGTGTGCGTGTGAGTGTGTGAGTGTGAGTGTGAGTGTGAGTGTGTGTGAGAGAGAGTGTGAGTATGAGTATGAGTATGAGTGTGCGTGTGAGTGTGAGTGTGAGTGTGTGTGTGTGTGAGAGAGAGTGTGAGTATGAGTATGAGTATGAGTGTGCGTGTGAGTGTGTGAGTGTG